>BMAO01008722.1:0-21150 GCA_019973975.1 Trichonephila clavata | reverse complement strand
CTATTAACCATAAGAGATTCCATAAGAAATACAGAATAATCATGATTCAAAAATCAAAAGAGAGAAAAAATATTTGGCAATGATTAAATTTTTTACCTTCTCACCATCTTCGGCTGAGATGCTTGAAAAGCACGAATTCATTAATAATTAGTCAAGAATTACTTTAGATACAAAGAGGGAGTCCTATATATCTCTCCTGTTACAATGTTTACAGTATTGTGATTTGCAAAATATTTGCAAATCTCAGAATTAAACATTCAACAATTTTTATCTCTTTAAAAAATTAAATAATTTTCACTCATGGAAAAGTTTATTTACCATTATCTTGATATAAATGATAGACTGGTATTAAGATCCAATGAAAAAAACATGCCCCTATGTGTTTTAAATTATAGTTTTAATTTTAAAAAAAAGCTAAAAAACACCCTTTTATAGTTAATAGAACTAAGTTGTAACTTAATCTTTTAGTCACCAAATCTGGAAATGGGATCTGAAATTAGTTGCCAGATGGGATCTGAAAATGAGAAATCGTTAATCTTGATAATCCTGATCAGGACAATGGAAGAAAATTATTAAATTATTATATTGCCAACGGTCCTGGACAGCTGAGCAAAATTTCGAATTAATCTGACCTTTTAAAGTGGGTAAAAAATGTATTCAAAGATTCCTTTACCTACAAGTAAAGCTTGTAAAAGGGTGCTAAAAATGCAGATGAGGTTATAATTAAATATGTCAATCACCAACTTTAAAAATGTTTCCCGTAGTAGAGTAAAAGGATTAACTTGTAACACAAAGATAACCATGGGGGGCGTTGGGAGGAATCAAAAGTATACGTCCGAGTTTCTGAAGATGCAAGAAGAACAAATATTCCAAATTGAAAAAAAATAATTAAAACATTGATCAAAAATATTGTTTTAATAAAACATAAAAATATATCATATTAATAGGAAAATGCCCATTAAAAAGATAATGCATTAAAAGAATATCAGTGTCAAAAAAGATTCTCATTTAATTATCATTAGTCTTTTAGTTTCGCAATCGCAGTTAATATCCCAAAGCGCAAGAAAATATTATCGAATATCCAACAGCAGAACAGAAAAGAAACAGTTGAAAAGTAAATACTTTTCAAAAAAAGAAATACGTTTCCGCTTTTGTCATTTCCACCAATTTGCTTGCCTGCGATATAATTTGAAACCCAAATTCAACACTCATACAAACATCTGCAGGACGTCGGTGAAAAGGTTAAAAATCTACAGGTTCTTGAACTCCAGTGCTCTGGCTTCCTCTTCTTTGGCAGAAATTCGTCCACAGCAGGGACCTGCCCATGATAGATAAAAGGTTAAAACTGTAGGAGAGTCCTGAGCTGGCAGAGGAAAAATTACTTTTTTCTTGACTAAGACGAATGCGATAGTTCTTTTCCTTCTACTCTTTATTGCTCTGGAAGAAGTGCAGAGAGAAAGCACGGATACATAAAACTTTGAGAGATAAATTGCGGCATAATATTTACCCTTAAAAGAGAATGACAATTTATTTCGAACGGGAAGTCAAAGTTTCAACCAAGGACACGCGTAAGATTTCGGTGTTCGGTTCGTATTTTTCCTCTCCATGCCAAGAAAGGAATAGAATAAAGTAATAGATAATCCTCGAAAGGAATGTCATTGGAACGTTTGTAAGCAATGGGTAACCTTTTCCCGTTTCTTTTCCGACAGAATTCAGTACGACTCTTTAAATTCCATTGAAAGCGATGTGACATAGTTAATTTTAATATACTTTCAACAGACAGATACCGATTTATTTTAAATAAGTGTCATTCTAAAATGGTTTTGCACCTAAAGATATTTTGCATTCATTATATTGTCGTTGTAACCTATCCCACCCGATCGACAGTAACATCAGATCGAAGCGCACTAAATTATCGCGGCAAGGGGCTAGTTGTACGCCTGTCGTTAGTTGCAGTTTTGAGCATCATGCAGTGACAGTACGATTTCGCTCTGTTCCTCCTCAATTTTGGGGGGAACACCCCGTACTGGTCCGAGGTTTCCCACGCCTTTTCGTCTACCCCCAATCTCTCGAGAGAGCTTTCGGCTCGACGAGCATTTAGAGCAGGGGTACTCAATCTTTCTTCCCGTCGGGGCACATATATATGACTGGCATTTCACGCGGGCTGCAACATGAGTATAATGGGGGGGGGACACTATATAAGACTAAAGCAGCATTGAATACAACAAAATTGATCAAAATATTAAAACTCTCATTTTCGGCTTTTATTTTAATACTTTATTAACCTTTCTATATCAAACCCGCACGAAAAAATACTTACTTTTATGCATTTTCTATTGAGTTAGGGCGTAGTTTCGATTTCCTTTCATCCATGTCCAAGCCCTTTGTTTACATTCTACTATATAAAGCAAATAGAATTTTAATTGATAGAATCTCACGTTAAATTTTTAGTACATTGTTCTTAAATAATTGAATTTTTTTAGTACAATAGGCCATACCTGGGCCTTTCAGAAAAGGCCCCCGGGCCGCAGGTTGAGTATCACCGATTAAGAGTGTCCCCATGTCGCACAAGCACTATATATATTTACAAACATCCAAGGGGGCCGTGGGTAGCCTAGTGGTTAGAGCACTGGACTCCAGACAGGAAGGCCTGGGTTCGATGCCGATGCTACCAAATGCCCACCGAGTACACACGGAGAAACGTGCTCGTTAAATCAGTGGGTTCGAATGTGTCGCTATCTATCGTGTTGTACCGAGCAAAATCACACTGTCACCTTCATAGGGGTTCAAAGCTAAGGCTAACGACAGGAGTAAAATTCTAGCCCTTAGCCGCGATGAATTTCGAGGACCTTGATCTGATGTTACTGTCGATCAGGTGGCATAAACAACACAAACATCCAAACTTTCTTCGGAATTCGAACCCAGGTTCTTCAGCACAGAAGTCAGCGTTACTAACTACAATCCTGTCTGGCAGGTTATTAATTATAAAATCCAGATGTGGTAGCTCCATATCACTTCAGATATTTATCAAGAAAGAGGAGTTTGGTTTCAGTGAATAAATATAGGACATATGTTTGTAAGTGCAAAAGCCAAGTTGTGCCTTGTTTAATTTGTAAATATAACCAGACAAAACCAAATAAAAGTAAGAAAGGAAGGAAATGGAATGACAAGGGGAAAAAAGGAAGGAGGATATCTCCAAAGACTGGGGTGGAGGGACGTCACCGAAAGAAAGGAAAGATCATTTGAGTATCTCATACCTGAATAAAGAAAGTAAGCCTCTTAAGGGTTCAGTGAATACGTGATTATAATCTCACCAATGCATATACAGTAAAATACGCTTAACGCGAAAACGCTTAAGACGAACTATCGGTAAACACGAAATAATACAACGGGGTCCGATAAACTAATATGCATTTCATGCATTTTTTTCTCTTAAGACGAAACAAAAATCGTTTTACATGAAAAAATTTCTTTTCTGAGGATTAACAAAATATGGAAACACCAACTGCTCAGCGAGATCAAGAGGGGTGTGAAATGAAAGAGGTGGATTCACATGCTTCGTAGAAAGGAGCTAGCTTGGCTTTTGAAATACCCTCGGAATAGCGTGTGACACGAGCAATTCTGTTTTCTAAGCTACTTTCACACCCTCCACCCCTACAAACGCCACACAAAAAACATCTAATCTCTCCATAGTAGCCTTTGGAATTCAGTGGCGAGTATATCGTATTGTGAGTAAAAATCAGTGTGATTGGGTTCCCTCTTTTTTCTTTCTATTTTAGAAGAATCTTTTTTACGAGCACAATGGCAAAGAGCTCGGGGGAGGGAGCAAACTGTCTATTTCCGCTTAAAATGAATATGGAGCTTCTTAAGAGCTGTTGATCAAAAATAGATGACGAAAACGAAATCTGCAAAAGATTTTGGTATTGCTAAATTTTGTATAAAATTTCATTATAAATCCTCTTATTTTCTTCAAATAATATTAACCAAGAAAAGATTAATTTTAACTAAACCTAATAACTTAAGAGCAAAAAAAAAAAAAAAATTTAAAAACACTTATAATTTATCTTAACTGATGAGAATTTCTTTTTCAAACCAATAAAAAAATAATAAATTCACAAATCATATTACAACAAAAATGTTATTAACATCCAATTTGTCAAAAACAAATGACATACAAACATACAAAACTATTTTTCAATGTTTAAAATGTCCATTAATAAATTACAAATCCGACGTTGATGGCTAAGTTACATTTCTGAATCAATCCATTACAAAATACGATCTCAAAACAGCTAACAAAACAAACTTAAGATTTAAAGAGAGAACCGTTATCAAAGATAAAACACTATTTAACTCTTGTTCGACATTTTGACTTTTCCCCATTAAATCATTTAGAACAGCATTGTGATCCTCAGATCGCAGAGGTTACCGTGTTTTGATTGTGGATCAAATGCTTGAATGATCACAAGTTTTCACAACAAAGAGAACCGTTTTACTCATTCAAGTACAAAAAGAAAAACAGAAATGTAGTGTTACGGTTCAGGAATAAAATACAATGCCGTAACAATAGATGAACAAAAAAATCATTAAGCAAATACTTAATGTCATCATGTCCAATTCCCGTTTTCTTCTACATCTTTAGAATAGCAATGAAGAATGCATTAACAAGTTGCCCATAAGAGGAAATCTTTCGCAAAATATAAATTTCATCCTGCAGGAAGTGAAGAACACAATTTTTTCTCATCAAGGACTTCTAATTAATGAAGGTAAAAACTTTTTTGTTGAATTGATACAATGGTACATTCCAAAAAGTGATACATTTTCAAATAACCGTAAAATCCGGGGTATAACGCGCACTTTTAGCACACAAAATAACATCGAAATTTAAGGTTGCGCTTTATACGCCGGGTATAAAAGTGAGAGAATAAAAAAAAAAAAAAAAAAAAGATGAGCATAGATAAAAATTAGACTTCTATATGTATCGAAATATTGTTTATTTAAGAGAAATGGCATTCCTTATTAACTTAAAACATTGTATAGTTCTAGAAATATACTATTATTTCTAAAATTTGTGATACCTCGAATAAATGACTTCAAAACAACAGCATTGAGCACTTACATTTCAGGTTTCTTCGTAAAAAAAAGAGGGTGCGCGGTATACCGCGAATATACCTAAAAATTAAGTTTACAGTTGGAAAGTACAGGTGAGCGTTATACGCCAGATTTTTCGATATTTATCTACCTCAATGGTTTGTATGAAAAGTTTTTAAGACAAATATTCTTAGTACTAAATACTAATAAATCAAATATCAATTACAAATTTTCCTAGCCGTTACCCGCCCGCTTCACTGGGTATTTTGTGACATTGTAAGGCTATACATTCTTCTTCGGTTATTGTAATCCAAGTCCAAGTATTAAAGCCTTCAACTGTATTGAAAAAGTTCTTATAACACTCGGCTCTTGGGAAAGGATTTGAATTTTACAGGACGGGCTTAAAAGAGGGAAATTTTTTTCTTCTTTTAAACCCGTGTAGTCCCCTCCACTTGCAGCCGCTTTCCTCAAACGCCCTTTTTGGTAGATCTCTACTCGTTGACTTGCCAAATTCCAAGTCTGTAACTCTGATTGCTCAAAAACGGGAATTGTTTTTATCTATAATGCCCCCACAACCTCCGTTGGGATTCAATTTCCTTCAAACCCGTTTTTAGCGGTTATCTACTCAAAAAAGGAAACGTGCGTGCCAAATTTCAAATTTGAAAATCTAATTGTTCAAAAAAAAAGAATTTTTTTTATCCATTACGGCTCTTTCCCCTCCCTCCCCCAGCAATCTTTCCTTGGGAATCGATCTCCACAGAAGAAAAAAAACTTTCTTGGTGTATCTACTCTACAAAACAAATATGCTTACCAAATTTCAAAAATATACAGGTCTAATCATTCAAAACGGAGAGTTTTTGCTTATAATGCCCCGCAACTCCTTTTCGGATAGATTTTCAAAAAAACCTATTTTTAGCAGATGATCTCTACTGAACAAAAGAAACATGCTTGCCAAATTCAAAATCTGTAATTCTAATACTTGAGAGAGAGAAAGAGTCTCCTTTCTCCAACATATATATAGATTATAAACACAAAAAGTAGATGTGCATGGCTAGGTATTAAATTTAAATTTCAAGAAAGTGTGTCATTCAAAGTCCGTTCCTTCAGAAAAAAATGAACTCGATGAAATTCACTATAGACAAAAAGATATATTCAAGAATAAAGTTTAAATACTCACAAAATTTAATTTTTACCCTTTTATTTTTATATAAAAAATTATTAGAATAATCTAAATTTGCTTCGAAATACAGCTCTGAATATCTTTTTTTTTAATTTTTAACTATTTCTTCTAGAGATGTATGAAAAATTAGAAAAATTGGAAGAGAGAACAAAAAGAAAAGACAGGCGTGCCATCTTTTCAATTACGGCAATAGGGGTAATTAAAATTAACAATTCACTCTTGAAAATTTGTATTTGAAACGAGAAATTTCGCTTCGCGTCATTAGTGATAATTAATTGTTCAAAAGTTCGAGGGTAAAACTCACATTTTAATTAGTAGGCTTTTTCACACAAACTACCATCACCATCAAACAGTAATTAGCGTAATATCTTCAAAATTTTGAACAAGAGTGTAATTAAAAGTTCTAGAGACAGAAAATAGTAGAGCTGCTGCTGCTTTAAAAATGCATTCGAAAGTTTTAGAAGTAATTAATTAAATTTTAAAAGGTAATGAAAAGAAAAAAATCTAATAGTATAACAGAGAGATGTCAAAAAATAGAATGGCTATATCCTATTAAAGTCATTTTATTACACTAAAACACTTTTATGAAGTACACTTAAGGCTCTAAAAAATAATAAACTTAAAAATTTCCGTTTAGCTAGCACTCTGGAGGAGGTAAATTGCCAATCTTAAAAAGATTGAAGTATATGTGTTTTTGAAAACCATTATTCCTCCACTCGGGTAAATTTCGTGCAATACGAATATCATAGTTTTGAGAGAAATTATGTGATTTTCAAATGTCATGCACACAGTCGGTTATTCATGGACAGAAGCCAAAAAGTTATTAATGAACTAAAGCTTCGCAAATGATAGTTTTTGTAAGAATTCCTACAAAAGATCAAAATTACGTATGTGGATAATGTAAGTCGATGTACATGATGACTAGATTTAGATACTCTACTACATGGGTGTCTAAACTATGACCGCTTGTGCGCCGCATTGCAAAAATAATTTTTTTTTCTGGGCCACTCATACAATATTTTTTTTTAACAAATTGAAATAAAAATTAACTCTATGTAGTTTTATTAAAATAAATTAACTTATTTTTACTATATTTTTTTAAAATTTGAATTAGACATAAATAAGTACACATTTATTTTAAATTTTTAAAAGTTTCGTTTTATTTAGTTCGGATTTCATTAAGATGGAAAAAAAATCAAGTTAATGAGATGAATGAATTTGCGTTTGTGTTGAACAAGCAAATCGATATCGGGTTCAATAGACGCACTTACAATTCTTAATGCATATTCAAGATGTTTGTCAGTGTTTTTTGTCCTATTTTTGTTTTTTGTATGCTTCATTTTTGGAAAATAACTGTTCACAAATATAAGTACTGCCAAAAGCTGAGGACATTAATAAAGCATGAGTGTGAAAATGAGGATATTTATCGCGGTGTAGTAATCTTTATAAAACTCAAGTATAGAAACATTCCCAAAATTTTCTTTCAGTTGAATGTCACTTAGCAGTTCAACGCATTCCTTTTGAAGATTTGAAGTTTATTTATTTCTAGAGAAAAATGGTTGTAAATATATTGAAATACTCTTTGTTTTTTCGAAAATCTTCTTTCAAACTCTTCAATTAAATCGAAAATGAATGCAGCATATTTTGTGCATACATTTATTTTTTTTATTAAAAATGTGTAAATTGAAATATTTTTATAATTTTCGTTTGGACCACACTTTAGACAAGCATGCTGTGCTAGACAAAGATACTCTATTCCTTTACAAAAATAAACTTAATTTTTTTAGGAAAAAAAGTGAATTTTTTTTGTTGATTAATTTAACCTCCCCCCCCCCCCTTTTTTTTTCTTCTTCCGTTGCATTTAGCTCAATCAAATATAAAAATTGGGACATTTGAAACTTCTATAACACTTTGAAGTATTGTAATAAATTCCATATCCATAGATAAAAGAATTATTTTAAAGATTCTAAACATGAACAATAGCTAATTCAAAACAAAATAAAACCAAAAATTCAAAACTTTTTTTAAGAAAAAAAAAAGTTTTAAGTTCCGACAAGTAAAGTTTGAGTGTTTCATCACGTTATCAATACAGATTCAATCTGATTGTAGAGGATAATTAAGTAACAAATAAAAACAAATATTTCATTATTGTATATTTATTCAACCAAAAGTTACGCGAAAAAAATTGTATTTTTAAAATGACAAACTCGGCATGATCTTATCTTTGAAAGAAAATAAATGCTTCATGCATATTACTTAGCTATGACAGACCTGTATCTATTGAACTTTGTTTCATCTTATAACTTGTACTTCCAACCGTTTTCTCAAAATCTGAGAGAAGGACTTCCCAAACCAACAATTTTTTCTCCTTAAATGGGCCTCGGCAGCCTAGTGGTCATGGTCAGGAACTCGTGGCTAGCATGTTAAGAATTCGACCCCTGGTGTCATTGAAGACTCGCGGTGTAGAGAAGCTGATGCAGGATGAATCTGTCAAGGCTCAAAATATTCCCGTTGTCATGGTGTGGCAGTTTGGAGAGGAGAGGGGATGTCGTACTTGACAAAGGTTCAAAATTACGAGGTCAGTCAACAATACATTTCTTAAAGTGCCTTATTGGAATTCCAACATTTCTATATCAATTTATAGAAATATTATTTTCAATTATATTTATCGTAACAAGGTATTATAGTTAGTGATAAATTTAATATATATTTAAATATTAATAACTTTATTAAACATTGTATGGAACACGGTTACCCTCCTAAATTTATAAAAAGTTATATAACAGTTAAATAAAAATAGTTATTAGTTGTACAGTTTATAGATAGATGGCGCCTCTAGCTAAGTAATTTAATAATATTATATTTTATTAAAAATTAATTGTATATGTCTGAATGGTACTTTTATTTTCTATAAATTTTAAAATAAAATATAGAGTTTTTAAATGTGTATATATAGTAATAATGCTACTTTATCAATACATAATAATTATATGCGATACTGTTATTGTCCATAGCGGCGAATATGTTTCACGTGGTAAGTCTTCTAATAGTTTAACTTTGGTTTTAAATATTTTAGTAATTATTACAGGCTATAACATTATAGTATTACATTAATAGATTATGGTTTTATCTATAATATAGTTAAACTTCTCTAGAAATTTATTGCTTTCCCTATGGCCCAGAATATTGGCAAATTCAGGTGAAGGTTGGCTGGCCGAAAAACTTTGTTTAAACCTGCATTCCTAGTTCCTAAGGCTAGGAGTTTGCTTTAGTATTTCTGCGGCTAAATCTATTCTATCATGACTATAGTTATCTTAGGTATATAACTATATTTTTGTAACATATATATATATATTTCCTTAAGTAGTAGTCTGTGTACTCCACTGATTTTTCACAAACAGGAACGTCTTAAGACATGTGCCAACTGGGCCCGGGCCCAAGGCTTCGGTAACAATGGGGACCTCATATCGTTCTCCACTCAGCCTTATTAAGATCACGATTATAATAATTTGAAAGGTTAAAAATGTATTCTCCGAAAAACTGGGAATTTTCGGACGATATGTCAACTGGGTACATAAGATGACCATCGTCCATGTATAAGCCTACCATCAGGGACGTCTTAAGGCATGGGCCCAACTGGGTAGGGGCGTCGGTGCCATGGAAGCCTCATCTCGTTTTCGACTCAGCCTTAATAAGATCATAATTCGAATAATTTCAAAGGTAAAACGTTTTTTCTGGTTGTATTCTCCGAAAAACAGGACAATAATTTCGGACTATATGTGAACTGGCTACATATGACCGTCCTCCACGTACAGGTCTAGGCCTATACATCATCCTTACTCATTCAGTCATAAGGCAGCAGTCGGCCGTGCCAGTTTGTGCGATCGTAAGTCATGCACATTTATTTGTTTCAGGATATTGTTTGTAAACATATTTGACAACGTATGCTATATGAACTGACTACTTTTAAGGGCCTCAAGAGGGGCCTATAATTGTGTAGGATCTCCGGGCCTACCTTTAAGTAGGGGCCCAGGGCCTCAAGAAATCTTAAGTCGTCCCTTCCTACCATCACATACACCACCATTCTCTTTCAGTCAAAAGGCGGTAGTGGGTCGAGCTGGTTTGTGTGATTGTAATTCGTGCAAATTTACTTGTTTTGGGTTATTGTTTGTAGGAGTATTTGACAAGGTATGCTATGTACTGTCTACTTTTAAGGATCTTAGGTGGGGCCCACATTTGTGTAGGGGTCCAGGTCCTCAAGACCTCCTTGCTCACAAACATTTAATATCCTGGTCATCAGCTTTTTCAATATTATTTTAGCAATAACCGATTTACTTTTAAATTCATCCAAAAATCAGTTAATTTTTTTTTATGTTTATCAACAAAAAAAAACTTGAAACATTTTTTTAAAAATAAAATATAGAGATATTTCAATATAATAACTCTTGTTCGCCGAAAAACACAGGGAAACAATACGAAAACTGAAAATAATCATTGCATCCGAAAAAATCTGAACTGCAGAATTTTGACTTCTATAGGAATTATTTCACAAATTTAGAACGACGGGAACGCAATTTGTGGTGTTCCGTCTACCCTGTGAAGAAATTCCAAGTGAATTATGAAGAAATCCATTCCGGTAAATAATCTTCGAATTGCTCTCTGCGTGGTTAGAAACGAGTTCAAATCCATTTCTTTAAAAGATAAAAAAAAAAATTGCAGCAACTTTCACTACTTTTCCCCCCCTAGGGCGCTTAACTTCTTTCAAAACACATTTAGGACGCAGGGAAAATAGAATGTATCCTTTAACATTTGAGGCAAATAAAGCAACTTTTTTTTCTTCTCCACGCGCTTTCCTGTTCTTGGACAGCAGTCAAACCTGTTTCGCGCACAGTCACAATAACTATGTTTTCCCCTCTCGGTGCATCTCCAGGTCATAAAAGTCAGTTCAGAATAACAATCTTTTTCTGGAGAGCAAAGGTTTTCAGCTATCATCGGAGGCTATAACATAGTTTTAACGCCCGTAATAAATATCTCACAGCTTATCTTTATAGGATTAGTTACAAAATATGCGAAATAGATGCTAAATCTGAAGATACGAAATTGCTAGGGCTAGACTCTTTTAAAAAAGATTAAGTTATCTCAACAACCCAGAAATGTAAAAAGTGACTAATATAGGGACAAAAACGTAAGAATTTCACGTGAAAGGTTTTTTTTTGGGGGGGGGGGATTCTTTATTTGGCAATGTCTGTTAAAACATATACTTTTGTTAGAACAAAAAAGGACGCATTACTTGTGTAGTACGACTAATTTAAGATAAAAAAAAAGCATCATATATTCCTGTAATACTATAATATAAGATAATTTATTGATCAGTAATTCTTATTAGTATTAATAAAAGACGTTTGGTTATAGTATAAATATAATTAATGCAAGAATATTAATAATATGTTAAAATTAGCATTGCTATACTTCCATAATTTGGTATTATTATAATGTGCATAATGTAAAATAAAGGCATTTAATGCTGTGTAGCTAACAAATGAAATGCATTTTAAAACACACACACAAAATATTTCATACAATATAATTTTACTTAAAAAAAAAATTTTTTTTAAATTCGGTACTTACGGATTATACCGTCGATCAAATTTTGTCAAATTAAAAGACGTCGCCAATCCGAAAAGGTGTCGCCAAATGCTGCCATCGTTATTATTGCGTTCGACAATGCACAGGAACGGTTTTCCACTATTGGCTGTATATCGCGATATTTGGTGACGACTTTTGCTATGACGAAATTGATGGACGATATAATACGTAAGTACCAAAATTTCTTCTTTGTTGTCAATTTAATACAAATATTATTATTAATAATAATCCCAGTAAATATCTTGCGTCAAATGTTTTCTCACGTACACGGCGTAAACATCGTTATCTTATATAATGAAAGTACAGTTACATTAATGAATAACATGTTACATATTTAATCTTTAATTTTTCAATTTATTCAGAAGAAAAAAAAAGAATCACGGTACATTATGTATCAAACCTGGACGTAAATACTACGCTAATTTGACAGCTGAAGATTATAAACTAGATATGCATCAGCAATTTCTTAGAAATCCCCACTTTCATCAGTTTCACGCATTAGGCTTCATTTCTACACACTTCGGAGAGTTTTCCCATAATTTACGGTAGATTTCTTTATAAAAAAGACATTTGTAAAGAATGATTTTATAGGAAATCTAGTTTTGATTATTGTTTCCGATCATTTTTTGCCAATCATTTCATACTGAATAGAACATATTTGCAACAAAGATGTGTTACCAATTCAACTCTAATACAATATATCATCTTGTAAGAAAGTTATATCAGTGGTACAAGAACATATATCCTTTCTTTAATTTACAGGTAACATTCAGATTTTTCCAAATTTAACTGCAAAAACTACTTTTATAAATGTTACAGAATTTTTATTTTTAATTTTTAAATTCACTATAAGTGTGGCGGAATGCAAATAAGCAATAAAAATTTATGCCAGCTGATTTCTTACAACTCAACTCTACCTCGTTCACGTAGTTCGTAACAAAATTTGATAAAATATTTAATTTGTATTCTGGTGCCACTAAACAACTTGAGTATTATTTTAACTTATTTATTGTGTGGCTCTATAATCTTCACTTAGTAAATAACTACACAAGAAGAAAGTAGCACTACAGTGCCAAATATTTAAGGGAACCGATTACGTTCGGAACCATGATTTTGCGAAGTATCAGTTGAATTAGAACACACATATAAAGTTGTTTTTTAAGAATAATGTTACAAATTTTGTGTATAAAGAATACTTAAAATAAAGTTAATAATTTATATTTAGATGTATAATACTGTAATATTACTCTATGTGGAATTTATTTTATGTTAAAATTGTAATATTCGCAAGCAACGCCATCCTTTACATTATAACGTCGATTCAATGCGAACTTAGCAAAATCTTGACGATAGAGCCAGGTTGGCATTTTTGCCAACCAAGTTGGCATGTCTGGAAATTTTTCTGGAAATTAGTGGAGAAATTCACTAATTTCACGATCTATGACGCTGGCGGATCTTTCTCGAAGGATCCGCGAAGCCTATAAATAGGAATTTCATGAAATACCTAGTTATTCTATGAAATAACGGATTTCACACTTTAACGGTAACATTTAGATAAAATATCTATTGTCGAAGCATTTTTTTTTTTCATAAAAAATATTTTTAAAATATATTATTCTTACTTCATTTTTTGCAAAAAAAAAATTGCATTTAAATATAATTTGTTTCTTTAATAATATTCTTAGAACAATTTTATATATATGTTCTAATTCAACTGACACTAAATATCAAAAAGAATAGTTATTTATGCTTTTACAAATGCACGGTTCGGAACATAATCTCAGTCACCTTAAAATACGTATGTTTTCTTATTGTGCTAAAAACGAAAAGATTTAATGTGCAGAATGGAATCTAAAAATATTTAAAATGTATCTCAAACAATAATTGAGTCTTTAGGTAATCGAAAATTTTCAGTATATCTAAATCTCTTTGGTTAATACATATTCTCTAAGAAAATACAATGCTAATAATACATTACATTCAAACTATTTTTGTGTGACATTAGTACAAATATATGTATGTATTACAAAGAAAACTGAATTGAAAACATTTAGAAAAATAAACTATGTTGGTTAAATAATTGTTTCATTTGAATGGAGACGTTACTTTAAAATCCAGAACACACACGTCTGTTTTTTCTGAAATTTTCTTTTTAAATGTACATCACAATTGTCTTAAAGAAATGTACATGTAAAGAAATACGCACGACTAAGTGTATAAATATAACACAATCTCATACAAAACTATTTATGCTTTTTAATGAAAGCAATAAGATACTAATTCTGAAAAATGATTTTTAAAAGTTTGATTTTTGAAAGTTTTATTAAAGATGTAAAAGTTTATCAAACATCCCAATTGAGTGACATCTTTTTCAAATATCAACTTTCAAAACAAGTCTTTTTTTATTTTTAATCTGTTTCGGATGTTCACAATTTTCCAATAGAGCGACACAGCTTACGTTTCATTTAAGCCTAGCATCATTTTCCATCATACTTACGATAAATACCAAGGCTTAGGTAGCAATTTTTCCGATTCAACACAGGACATGCTGTTGCTGTTGAGCAGATTCAGTGAGTTGCAACAGCACGTTATTTTGCCATTATCTAATTTTAATGCTTTATCGAAGAAAAAAGATACGCGTCAGTTGCGGGGGGATTATGAATGATGGAACACTTAGCAAATTTAGAATTCGAAATACGCGTCGTTAAAATACCATTTGTATGATGTACTTCATTGGCATATCTTGATGCTATGCTTCAAAAGAATCATTCCACTTCAGTTGATGTTTAGATTTGTTTCACACGTGACAAATTAAGGATTTTTTTTACGTATAAATTTTATTTGCAATTACGTGCGATTTGCTTTAATACGCTTTGAGTAAATATTTTTTTGTTGCCAGATTCACAACATTGAACAAGCTCATTGAGAAATTCCATTTCAGAACAATTGTTTTTTTTTAAAGAAGATTTTGACAAGGATTGAACCTGAAAAGAGAAGGGGGGGGGGGAGAAGCACCAAGTTTCTGCTCTAAATAAGTAATAAAAGAATGTTAAACGCGGTTGGATATATTTTTGTCTTTATGTTTTTGATTTAAATGTGGTGTAGTCTTCGATTACGTTTTGCAAGCATCATTATGTTCTTAATAGCACGGATTTAAGATTAATTTACGAATTTTATAAAAAGCGTAGAAAAGATCTCGCTTAGAAATTTAGAATACAAATACGTTTTGAATTTGTGGAATAATTTCTTTTTAAATTGTGCAAAACAAAAGCAGAATAGCTTACAATAAAATACACACACACAAAATTTTACAGTATTTTTATGGCAATCTGAACTGTGTTTAAGAATTATTTATTTTCAAGAATAAAAAAACTAACGGAAAAAAAAATCGACTCACAAAAATGTTTTAATAGCATCGTTAAAAAAGGATTAAAAACATGAAAACTTTTCTTGAGGATGTTTTATTATCATTGGATTGTTATAACAATTCATTGATAAAGAGTTCAAGATCGCGAGTAATACAGAGAGAGAGAATATTAACGTCGCACTGATTAGCAACACGAGGGCTTTTGGCGACGGTCCGCGTAATTTTGAACCATGGTCAAGTGACGCGGACGACATCTGAGCTGGCACCCCCCTCTCCTAACTACCACACCAAACCAACGGGAGGACGTTTGAGCTCTCGACAGATTTAACGTACATCGCTCCCCTACACGGCGGGTCTTTAGTGGTACTAGGATCGAACTCATGACATGCTAGCCATGATCCGATGCCTAGACCACTGCGAGTAATACAGAAGAGCAACGTTAACGCATTTGGGGGGGGGGAACCCCTATAGATACTTTTTATAAAAAAAATTATGTTTTCTGATATTAAGCATGTTATTCAGATGAAATGGTTACATCGAACGCAGGTTAACTCCGTAAACAAAAAGATTTAAAAAGGAACATAAAACACAGAGTTTATTTCGTATAATAAGCATGAATTTTAAGATAAATATGATTTACGGCTGCCCAATAAAAAATTTCCCGATTCAGATTACATTTAGATAAAAGAAAAGAAAAAACAGTCATTTTTCTTCAAATATTTTTAAAACGATTCTAACTAAATGGCAATACAATAATAGTTATCTTTTAAAAAACATTTTTTTTCAACAAAATATTTTTGAAAAATTCTCGATAAAAACCATTAAAATAGACAAGAAATAACAGCTTTATAACACTAGTAAAAGTTCGTTTTTAAAATAAATAGTCCCAAGAGGAAAATAATTTAAAAGTTTTCATTTTCAGCTAAATTCGACTATTTTTTATAACGATACCCCTGAAAAAAACTAAATACCCTGAAACTTCATTTGAATTTTTTTTTTTATTTTATAATAAAATCGACTGAAATGAAAAGAAAAATAATTAGGAAGTGGGGAAAAGAGAATCCAAGTTTTTTCCGTTTTTTTCCCCAATAGTTCATTCAGTCTTTAATTATACTCATAGTTACTATTTCTATACGAAATTGCAATAACTTTTTTCTGTACATAAAAAAAAACTTTAAAAAAAAATTATGATTGGATGAAGTAACTTTGGTGAACACAATTAAATGCATTTCTTGAAGTTTGTAATTAAGCTAGACATAACAATTAAGTTTGACACATAACAAATAGTTTCAATTTGAGTTTTTAATGTCATGGTTAATTTGCGAAGCAGTTCAAGATTATATCATTGAAAATATTCGGTACCTTTCCGCTTGGCCGGCGCAAATCTCGCCAAGCAGGCTTTCTTGGCGACAACACAATAAACACAGAAAATTGTTTTAAAAAATTGTTCTCATTGGCTTTTCATTTATTTTTGATGTATTTTGAAAAAGACATTACTAACAAAATACCGCGACTTGTTTTGAAAATGTGGTAAGAGGATACCAGAGGAAATATTCGATTTGGCGTACATTGTATTATTTTTGCCGACTTTATCACTTGCGCCGGCGAAACGGAAAAGTACCATATGTTCACAAGTGCGATCGCAAAAAACGGAAAATTAACGAATTGCATAATTTATAAAATGTGTACCACAATTCCTGTCTCAAAACGTGGCTGCGGTAGCTGAGTGGTCATGATCCCAGCCCCCAGGGCAGCCAATAGGAGTCTATGTTAACGCTACCACCGACCAATCAGAGAGCAAGCTCTAAGCTCTCACCCATGCCGAAAAAATTTCATCTCTACAGCAGTCAGAGGAAGAATCATTGCCACGCCTCCCGGACGCCATCGTCTCAGCCAATAGCCATGATTCCTGTTAAGCAGAAAGAAAAACCCCACCACTGCCATGCCCAACATCAAAGTCAACCAGGATATGGGACTGAGGACTGTTTCACAGTCCAGATGCCCACATTACAACGCCCATTCAATGAGTGGTCATGAACACGAACTCGTGAACGGCATTTTTTCTGCGGATTCGTAGGTTTGAATCCTGGTGTCAATGAAGACCCCGTCTAGAAGATATGCTGAAGCATAGTGAAGTCTGTACTCAAGTGAGGGAGTGAGTATTAACGTCGCACTCTGCAGCTAGCTACACGAGAGCTTTTGGTGACGGAACTCAAAGTAATTCATTTGATTTTCAAAAGAGTACAAAGTATTTAAACAGAAAAAGGGGAATAGCAATAAATTCAACGAAATATCTAATAAATATTGGACAGATAATTAATAGCTTTATATTAGCTCCCATGTCATTAGATAATACAGTAATCAGTCAGCGACTTGTCCTGCAAATGTGTATTTTATCCCTCCGTCACGATTTCTAATCAAAGCTAATATGCAAGATCACTGAATAATAAAATACTACACGCTGGCTGAGAGTACGAGGAGTTGAATACAGAATATCTAGCCGGCATAAACCATCTATTAATTCAACATTTTCATTTCATGCTCAGTGTAATAAAAGCTTTCTCATTTTTATCTGCCAAATAAATAAGATTTCGCCAAGATAAATTCACCAAAAAAATATCCACTTCTATTAATTATTTGAGTAGATAATTTCTAAGTCGTTACTGCATGAGGTTATTTTATAGGCCTTTTCAAATATTATTAGGTTAATTGGAGCGATTAATAAATATATGGAGCATTATATATATATATATATATATACTCGGAATAAAAACTAACATAGAATCGCAATTTAGGTTTACGTGGCGAGATTTAACTATATGGACAACAACTGAATCCTAAATACCTTATTAAAGTTTGTCACAGATGCCATCACATGAAAAAGAAATACAATTCTATAGAAGAAAAAAAGAAGAAGAAAAATTCTTTAAACTCTACCGTGGGGTAGAGGACGAAAATTTTTCTCCTTTTAGAATTTGTAAGCCTACCTATGCGGTAGGGATCTTTAACCTGTGACCTCTCATTGAATTGGAGGGGGCCTCTCTCATGGTTAGTGGCTCCTCTCATTTGAATTTGAGGCAATTTAAAAAAAAATTGCCTTGTCTGCATTTTGTCGTAAAAAACGTCATTTTCTCTGTTATTCTTCATATTTAAAATATATCAACAATGTGTTTGAGATCTCTTTCTTGTTTTAAATGTAAACTTTGCTTTCTTACAGTATAGATTTGATGTGAAGGTGGTTGTTTCCCGTGGAATCGGATTGTAGCTCTAAGCCCTCTTCGGGTGAGCTCGGTTCCTTTGGGCATTTATCATCATCTCCCTCTCTCTCTCTATCTCACATTATATATAATAGTGTTTATGTTGGTTCGTTAGCTAATAATCACTCAATCTAAAACTGTTAATTGTAACAATAACAAAGAAAAAGGGGACGATGCAAATACTATACTAAAACATTTAAGTACGCATCTTTACCAAAATGGCTAAAGTTTCTCAAAAGTATTTTTCCACGTCGTATCCGTTCTCCGTCTCGGCTGCGTCTCTCCGGGAATCGCTGCTCGCCTCCCTACGAAGCAAGCTGAGTTACGTGTCAGGACGCTCGTAGTGGCACCCCTTCATATATATATATACATATACAAATCGGTAAATACTATCTCTTCCCAGAGAATCAGTTGTAATCTAAAAAAACCAACCTCCCTTTTTTATATAAATTTCCTGATTACAATATTTTTTGACAGTCATGTGGTGCGAGGATTACTGTGAATTTATTGAAAATTATTAATTTGGTCTTCGAGCGTGAAAGGTTGAAGATCTCTTACTATACGTGGATGATGTTCCCTAGTACATAAATGAATAAAAAAATAAAAATTTAAAAAAAATTATTTTTTAAGTTAAGTAGTGCCATAAGGGGAATGAAACTTAGATATTTAAACTTTTCCATGGTAAAAAGTCAAAGTACTTTTTTTTTTTTTACATTTATTGCAATGAAAGGACAAAAAAGAATAAAACATCACGTACATTCATTAGCTTTTTTAGTATTAAATTTTTAAGAAACCCTACCTTCGTAATGACAGGGCACAATACAGCGGGAAGACGGAAAAAAACCTTGGATCGGACTGATTTGACAGTGTGGGGAGAGAGAGCTGGGGTAAAAGTTGCAATGTACTATTCAGAACTAATTTATCAGCAATCAACGTTTTGATTATTTCTATAATAAAAATTTTTTATTTTGTACAAAATCATTTAACCAAAATTAGGTCTTCTTTCATTCTTTTTCGAAAATTCAACACCTTTGCGGCAATACTAAATTTTGAAATTTCTTCTCCTAATCTTCATACCATAAAAAAAGTGTGGGCATTAAGTCGATCGCGATCGACCGGTGAACCATGAAGACATTTTGTGGTGACCGTCTGCCGTTAATAATTACCTACCGAAATATTCAAGATTGGCTGATAGCATGCAGACTAAGTCTTCTACTGATTATAACTACGAGAACTAACTTCTGAGATGAAAATGTTTTATGTTTTAATGCATTTTGAATTTTTTGAAAATAAATGCATCATCTGATATTATTTTTAGCACCCTTTTATAAGCTTCACTTATATGTAACGGAATCTTCGAATTCCATATTTTTACCCACTTTAAAAGGTCAGATTAATTCGAAATTTTGCTCACTTGTCCAGGACCGATAACAATACAATAATTTTGTTCCATTGTCCTGATCAGGATAATCAGAATTAAAGATTTCCCATTTTTAAATCCCATCCCACATCTGGCGATTAATTCTAGATTTGGTGACTAAAATATTAAGTTACAACTTAGTTCGATTAACTATAAAAAGGGTGTTTTTTAGTTTTTTTTTAACTATAATTTTTACTGTGGCTATTATTACTATATTTGTATTTTGCGTTTAGATTTAAACGCGATCTTATAAGTGTAAGAGTTTTTTATTGCAGTGAATGTAGGTAAGTACATATTCCGTATTTATTTATTAAGTTATAATAAATATTGTAGACTTTTATGTAAGCTCACCACACCTACGCCATTGGGTGGACTACCGCACTTTGAAAAATTAGGAAATCCTGGAAAAGTTTGCTCGGCCCTGCTATAGAACAACTTTCTCTCATTGGTAGGTTTCCCAATTAATAATAATTTTTTTTCTCCGTATAACCGCAATTCTTATTGTATATATTCGTAGCAAGAGATGTTGATCTAATTTTTTATTATAAGGCTTACAAGAAGACTAAGAAAAAAAATATGAAGTTTGGGAAATGATTTTGAGGGCCATTAAATATCTCCGCAATCCTTTAACCATTAAAACAATATGGATGTCTAACGAAATCCGTGAAAGGAAATTTATGGACAAATAACGTACCACGCAGACAGAGCAATTTCTCAAGCAATTCAAATAGGCGATCAATAAAGGAATAGGAATAATAAAAAAACTATTATTCAAAAAATATGAAGTATGTCCGATCATAAAATTTATTATGAAAGAACCTGTAAATTACTTATAATAAAACAGTTGAAAGCTTTTAAATTTAAATATGATGAATAGATTAGAAGGTATTTCATAAACGTCCTCAATTTAGGAATAAAAAATATTTTAAAGAAATATTTCCTAAAAATTCCTTTTTTCTTTTTTTCAGTCTTGAAGAAATTCCTTTTTAAATATTAATGGTATGAGCTATTCAATCCGATATATCGATTCTCAAAATAAATAGAAGAAGAATGCAATTTTTGGTTTGTTTCAGTTAAGATATAATTGCATTGTAAATTTATGATAGTGATAAATAAAACTCTAAAGTAATTATATATAATACTATACATGTTATATAATATATCAAATGCGAATTCAGAAATTTTAAAA
>BMAO01008721.1:0-18650 GCA_019973975.1 Trichonephila clavata | reverse complement strand
CATTTGACCGTTGAAATTATTAGAATCATGATAACATTAAGGCTGAATCGAAAACAAGACGAGGCCCTTCTGTGACCAAGTCCTGGCCCATGTCCTGCCCTGATTGAATGAGTAATTATGGTGTATGGTGGTAGGCATAGGCCTATGCAAAGGAAAAAGCATTTGACCGTTGAAATTATTAGAATCATGATAACATTAAGGCTGAATCGAAAACAAGACGAGGCCCTTCTTGTGACCAAGTCCTGGGCCCATGTCCTGCCTGATTGAATGAGTAATTATGGTGTATGGTGGTAGGCATAGGCCTATGCAAAGGAAAAGGCATTTGACCGTTGAAATTATTAGAATCATGATAACCATTAAGGCTGAATCGAAAACAAGACGAGGCCCTTCTACTGACCAAGTCCTGGGCCCATGTCCTGCTGATTGAATGAGTAATTATGGTGTATGGTGGTAGGCATAGGCCTATGCAAAGGAAAAGGCATTTGACCGTTGAAATTATTAGAATCATGAAACCATTAAGGCTGAATCGAAAACAAGACGAGGCCCTTCTACTGACCAAGTCCTGGGCCCATGTCCTGCCCTGATTGAATGAGTAATTATGGTGTATGGTGGTAGGCATAGGCCTATGCAAAGGAAAAGGCATTTGACCGTTGAAATTATTAGAATCATGAAACCATTAAGGCTGAATCGAAAACAAGACGAGGCCCTTCTGACCAAGTCCTGGGCCCATGTCCTGCCCTGATTGAATGAGTAATTATGGTGTATGGTGGTAGGCATAGGCCTATGCAAAGGAAAAAGGCATTTGACCGTTGAAATTATTAGAATCATGATAACCATTAAGGCTGAATCGAAAACAAGACGAGGCCCTTCTTGTGACCAAGTCCTGGGCCCATGTCCTGCCCTGATTGAATGAGTAATTATGGTGTATGGTGGTAGGCATAGCCTATGCAAAGGAAAAAGGCATTTGACCGTTGAAATTATTAGAATCATGATAACCATTAAGGCTGAATCGAAAACAAGACGGCCCCTTCTACTGACCAAGTCCTGGGCCCATGTCCTGCCCTGATTGAATGAGTAATTATGGTGTATGGTGGTAGGCATAGGCCTATGCAAAGGAAAAGCATTTGACCGTTGAAATTATTAGAATCATGATAACCATTAAGGCTGAATCGAAAACAAACGAGGCCCTTCTACTGACCAAGTCCTGGGCCCATGTCCTGCCCTGATTGAATGAGTAATTATGGTGTATGGTGGTAGGCATAGGCCTATGCAAAGGAAAAAGGCATTTGACCGTTGAAATTATTAGAATCATTCTTGTGACCAAGTAATGGGCCCATGTCCTGCCCTGATTGAATGAGTAATTATGGTGTATGGTGGTAGGCATAGGCCTATGCAAAGGAAATAGGCATTTGACCGTTGAAATTATTAGAATCATGATAACCATTAAGGCTGAATCGAAAACAAGACGAGGCCCTTCTTGACCAAGTCCTGGGCCCATGTCCTGCCCTGATTGAATGAGTAATTATGGTGTATGGTGGTAGGCATAGGCCTATGCAAAGGAAAAAGGCATTTGACCGTTGAAATTATTAGAATCATGATAACCATTAAGGCTGAATCGAAAACAAGACGAGGCCCTTCTTGTGACCAAGTCCTGGGCCCATGTCCTGCCCTGATTGAATGAGTAATTATGGTGTATGGTGGTAGGCATAGGCCTATGCAAAGGAAAAGGCATTTGACCGTTGAAATTATTAGAATCATGATAACCATTAAGGCTGAATCGAAAACAAGACGAGGCCCTTCTACTGACCAAGTCCTGGGCCCATGTCCTGCCCTGATTGAATGAGTAATTATGGTGTATGGTGGTAGGCATAGGCCTATGCAAAGGAAAAGGCATTTGACCGTTGAAATTATTAGAATCATGATAACCATTAAGGCTGAATCGAAAACAAGACGAGGCCCTTCTTGACCAAGTCCTGGCCCATGTCCTGCCCTGATTGAATGAGTAATTATGGTGTATGGTGGTAGGCATAGCCTATGCAAAGGAAAAAGGCATTTGACCGTTGAAATTATTAGAATCATGATAACCATTAAGGCTGAATCGAAAACAAGACGAGGCCCTTCTACTGACCAAGTCCTGGCCCATGTCCTGCCCTGATTGAATGAGTAATTATGGTGTATGGTGGTAGGCATAGGCCTATGCAAAGGAAAAGGCATTTGACCGTTGAAATTATTAGAATCATGATAACCATTAAGGCTGAATCGAAAACAAGACGAGGCCCTTCTACTGACCAAGTCCTGGGCCCATGTCCTGCCTGATTTGAATGAGTAATTATGGTGTATGGTGTAGCATAGGCCTATGAAAGGAAAAAGGCATTTGACCGTTGAAATTATTAGAATCATGATAACCATTAAGGTGAATCGAAAACAAGACGAGGCCCTTCTACTGACCAAGTCCTGGGCCCATGTCCTGCCCTGATTGAATGAATAATTATGGGTAAGTTGGTAGGCATAGGCTATGCAAAGGAAAAAGCCATTTGACCGTTGAAAATTATTAGAATCATGATAACATTAAGGCTGAATCGAAAACAAGACGAGGCCCTTTTGTGACAAGTAATGGTCCCATGTCCTGCCCTGAATGAATGAGTAATTATGTGTATGGTGGTATGCATATGCCTATGCAAAGGAAAGGCATTTGACCGTTGAAATTATTAGATCATGATAACATTAAGGCTGAATCGAAAACAAGAAAGCCCTTCTGTGACCAAGTCCTGGCCATGTCCTGCCTGATTGAATGAGTATTATGGTGTATGGTGGTAGGCATAGCTATGAAAGGAAAAGGCATTTGACCGTTGAAATTATTAGAATCATGATAACCATTAAGGCTGATCGAAAACAAGACGAGGCCCTTCTACTGACCAAGTCCTGGGCCCATGTCCTGCCCTGATTGAATGAGTAATTATGGTGTATGGTGGTAGGCATAGCCTATTGCAAAGGAAAAAGGCATTTGACCGTTGAAATTATTAGAATCATGAAAACATAAGGCTGAATCAAACAAAACAAGGCCCTTCTTGTGACCAATTCCTGGGCCATGTCCTGCCCTGATTGAATGAGTAATTATGGTGTATGTGGTAGGCATAGCCTATGCAAAGGAAAAGGCATTTGACCGTTGAAATTATTAGAATCATGATAACCATTAAGCTGAATCGAAAACAAGACGAGGCCCTTCTGTGACCAAGTCCTGGGCCCATGTCCTGCCCTGATTGAATGAGTAATTATGGTGTATGGTGGTAGGCATAGGCCTATGCAAAGGAAAAGGCATTTGACCGTTGAAATTATTAGAATCATGATAACCATTAAGGCTGAATCGAAAACAAGACGAGGCCCTTCTACTGACCAAGTCCTGGGCCCATGTCCTGCCCTGATTGAATGAGTAATTATGGTGTATGGTGGTAGGCATAGGCTATGCAAAGGAAAAAGGCATTTGACCGTTGAAATTATTAGAATCATGATAACATTAAGGCTGAATCGAAAACAAGACGAGGCCCTTCTTGTGACCAAGTCCTGGCCCATGTCCTGCCCTGATTGAATGAGTAATTATGGTGTATGGTGGTAGGCTAGGCCTATGCAAAGGAAAAAGCATTTGACCGTTGAAATTATTAGAATCATGATAACCATTAAGGCTGAATCGAAAACAAGACGAGGCCTTCTACTGACCAATTCCTGGGCCCATGTCCTGCCCTGATTGAATGAGTATTATGGTGTATGGTGGTAGGCATAGGCCTATGAAAAGGAAAAGGGCATTTGACTGTTGAAATTATTAGAATCATGCTAACCATTAAGGCTGAATCGAAAACAAGACGAGCCCCATCTACTGACCAAGTCCTGGGCCCATGTCCTGCCCTGATTGAATGAGAAATTATGGTGTATGGTGGTAGGCATATGCCTTTGCAAAGGAAAGAGGCATTTGACCGTTGAAATTATTAGAATCATGAAAACCATTAAGGCTGAATCGAAAACGACAAGGCCCTTCTACTGACCAAGTCCTGGGCCCATGTCCTGCCCTGATTGAATGAGTAATTATGGTGTATGGTGGTAGGCATAGGCTTATGCAAAGGAAAAAGCCATTTGACCGTTGAAATTATTAGAATCATGATAATCATTAAGGCTGAATCGAAAACGAAACGAGACCCCTCTTGTGACCAAGTAATGGGCCCATGTCCTGCCCTGATTCAATGAGTAATTATGGTGCATGGTGGTAGGCATAGGCCTTTGCAAAGGAAAGAGGCATTTGACCGTTAAAATTATTAGAGTCATGATAACCATTAAGGCTGAATCGAAAACAAGACAAGGCCCTTCTTGTGACCAAGTCCTGGGCCCATGTCCTGCCCTGATTGAATGAGTAATTATGGTGTATGGTGGTAGGCATATGCCTATGCAAAGGAAAAAGGCATTTGACCGTTGAAATTATTAGAATCATGATAACCATTAAAGCTGAATCGAAAACAAGACGCGGCCCTTCTACTGACCAAGACCTGGGCCTATGTCCTGCCCTGATTGAATGAGTAATTATGGTGTATGGTGGTAGGCATATGCCTATGCAAAGGAAAAAGCCATTTGACCGTTGAAATTATTAGAATCATGATAATCATTAAGGCTGAATCGAAAACAAACGAGGCCCTTCTACTGACCAAGTCCTGGGCCCATGTCCTGCCCTGATTGAATGAGTAATTATGGTGTAAGGTGGTAGGCATAGGCTTATGCAAAGGAAAAAGCCATTTGACCGTTAAAACGGGGAACTTCTTGTGACCAAGTAATGGGCCCATGTCCTGCCCTGATTGAATGAGTAATTATGGTGTATGGTGGTAGGCATAGGCCTTTGCAAAGGAAAGAGGCATTTGACCGTTTAACTTATTAGAGTCATGATAACCATTAAGGCTGAATCGAAAACAAGACGAGGCCCTTCTTGTGACCAAGTCCTCGGCCCATGTCCTGCCCTGATTGATTGGGTAATTATGGTGTATGGTGGTAGGCATAGGCCTATGCAAAGGAAAAAGGCATTTGACCGTTGAAATTATTAGAATCATGATAACCATTAAGGCTGAATCGAAAACAAGACAAGGCCCTTCTTGTGACCAAGTCCTGGGCCCATGTCCTGCCCTGATTGAATGAGTAATTATGGTGTATGGTGGTAGGCATAGCCTATGCAAAGGAAAAGGGCATTTGACCGTTAAAATTATTAGAATCATGATAACCATTAAGGCTGAATCGAAAACAAGACGAGGCCCTTCTACTGACCAAGTCCTGAGCCCGTGTTCTGCCCTGATTGAATGAGTAATTATGGTGTATGGTGGTAGGCATAGGCCTATGCAAAGGAAAAAGGCATTTGACCGTTGAAATTATTAGAATCATGATAACCATTAAGGCTGAATCGAAAACAAGACGAGGCCCTTCTTGTGACCAAGTCCTCGGCCCATGTCCTGCCCTGATTGAATGAGTAATTATGGTGTATGGTAGTAGGCATAGGCCTATGCAAAGGAAAAAGGCATTTGACCGTTGAAATTATTAGAATCATGATAACCATTAAGGCTGAATCGAAAACAAGACGAGGCCCTTCTACTGACCAAGTCCTGGGCCCATGTCCTGCCCTGATTGAATGAGTAATTACGGTGTATGGTGGTAGGCATAGTCCTATGCAAAGGAAAAGGGCATTTGACTGTTGAAATTATTAGAATCATGATAACCATTAAGGCTGAATCGAAAACAAGACGAGGCCCTTCTACTGACCAAGTCCTGGCCCATGTCCTGCCCTGATTGAATGAGTAATTATGGTGTATGGTGGTAGGCATAGGCCTATGCAAAGGAAAAAGGCATTTGACCGTTGAAATTATTAGAATCATGATAACCATTAAGGCTGAATCGAAAACAAGACGAGGCCCTTCTTGTGACCAAGTCCTCGGCCCATGTCCTGCCCTGATTGAATGAGTAATTATGGTGTATGGTGGTAGGCATAGCCTATGCAAAGGAAAAAGGCATTTGACCGTTGAAATTATTAGAATCATGATAACCATTAAGGCTGAATCGAAAACAAGACGAGGCCCTTCTTCTGACCAAGTCCTGGGCCCATGTCCTGCCCTGATTGAATGAGTAATTATGGTGTATGGTGGTAGGCATAGGCCTATGCAAAGGAAAAAGGCATTTGACCGTTGAAATTATTAGAATCATGATAAACATTAAGGCTGAATCGAAAACAAGACGAGGCCCTTCTACTGACCAAGTCCTGGGCCCATGTCCTGCCCTGATTGAATGAGTAATTATGGTGTATGGTGGTAGGCATAGGCCTATGCAAAGGAAAAGGCATTTGACCGTTGAAATTATTAGAATCATGATAACCATTAAGGCTGAATCGAAAACAAGACGAGGCCCTTCTACTGACCAAGTCCTGGGCCCATGTCCTGCCCTGATTGAATGAGTAATTATGGTGTATGGTGGTAGGCATAGGCCTATGCAAAGGAAAAAGGCATTTGACCGTTGAAATTATTAGAATCATGATAACCATTAAGGCTGAATCGAAAACAAGACGAGGCCCTTCTTGTGACCAATTCCTGGGCCCATGTCCTGCCCTGATTGAATGAGTAATTATGGTGTATGGTGGTAGGCATAGGCCTATGCAAAGGAAAAAGGCATTTGACCGTTGAAATTATTAGAATCATGATAACCATTAAGGCTGAATCGAAAACAAGACGAGGCCCTTCTACTGACCAAGTCCTGGGCCCATGTCCTGCCCTGATTGAATGAGTAATTATGGTGTATGGTGGTAGGCATAGGCCTATGCAAAGGAAAAGGCATTTGACCGTTGAAATTATTAGAATCATGATAACCATTAAGGCTGAATCGAAAACAAGACGAGGCCCTTCTACTGACCAAGTCCTGGGCCCATGTCCTGCCCTGATTGAATGAGTAATTATGGTGTATGGTGGTAGGCATAGGCCTATGCAAAGGAAAAAGCATTTGACCGTTGAAATTATTAGAATCATGATAACATTAAGGCTGAATCGAAAACAAGACGAGGCCCTTCTTGTGACCAAGTCCTGGGCCCATGTCCTGCCCTGATTGAATGAGTAATTATGGTGTATGGTGGTAGGCATAGCCTATGCAAAGGAAAAAGGCATTTGACCGTTGAAATTATTAGAATCATGATAACCATTAAGGCTGAATCGAAAACAAGACGAGCCCTTCTTGTGACCAAGTCCTGGGCCCATGTCCTGCCCTGATTGAATGAGTAATTATGGTGTATGGTGGTAGGCATAGGCCTATGCAAAGGAAAAAGGCATTTGACCGTTGAAATTATTAGAATCATGATAACCATTAAGGCTGAATCGAAAACAAGACGAGGCCCTTCTACTGACCAAGTCCTGGGCCCATGTCCTGCCCTGATTGAATGAGTAATTATGGTGTATGGTGGTAGGCATAGGCCTATGCAAAGGAAAAGGCATTTGACCGTTGAAATTATTAGAATCATGAAACCATTAAGGCTGAATCGAAAACAAGACGAGGCCCTTCTTGTGACCAAGTCCTGGGCCCATGTCCTGCCCTGATTGAATGAGTAATTATGGTGTATGGTGGTAGGCATAGGCCTATGCAAAGGAAAAAGGCATTTGACCGTTGAAATTATTAGAATCATGATAACCATTAAGGCTGAATCGAAAACAAGACGAGGCCCTTCTTGTGACCAAGTCCTGGGCCCATGTCCTGCCCTGATTGAATGAGTAATTATGGTGTATGGTGGTAGGCATAGGCCTATGCAAAGGAAAAAGGCATTTGACCGTTGAAATTATTAGAATCATGATAACCATTAAGGCTGAATCGAAAACAAGACGAGGCCCTTCTACTGACCAAGTCCTGGGCCCATGTCCTGCCCTGATTGAATGAGTAATTATGGTGTATGGTGGTAGGCATAGGCCTATGCAAAGGAAAAAGCATTTGACCGTTGAAATTATTAGAATCATGATAACCATTAAGGCTGAATCGAAAACAAGACGAGGCCCTTCTACTGACCAAGTCCTGGGCCCATGTCCTGCCCTGATTGAATGAGTAATTATGGTGTATGGTGGTAGGCATAGGCCTATGCAAAGGAAAAAGGCATTTGACCGTTGAAATTATTAGAATCATGATAACCATTAAGGCTGAATCGAAAACAAGACGAGGCCCTTCTACTGACCAAGTCCTGGGCCCATGTCCTGCCCTGATTGAATGAGTAATTATGGTGTATGGTGGTAGGCATAGGCCTATGCAAAGGAAAAGGCATTTGACCGTTGAAATTATTAGAATCATGATAACCATTAAGGCTGAATCGAAAACAAGACGAGGCCCTTCTACTGACCAAGTCCTGGGCCCATGTCCTGCCCTGATTGAATGAGTAATTATGGTGTATGGTGGTAGGCATAGGCCTATGCAAAGGAAAAGGCATTTGACCGTTGAAATTATTAGAATCATGATAACCATTAAGGCTGAATCGAAAACAAGACGAGGCCCTTCTACTGACCAAGTCCTGGGCCCATGTCCTGCCCTGATTGAATGAGTAATTATGGTGTATGGTGGTAGGCATAGGCCTATGCAAAGGAAAAAGGCATTTGACCGTTGAAATTATTAGAATCATGATAACCATTAAGGCTGAATCGAAAACAAGACGAGGCCCTTCTTGTGACCAAGTCCTGGGCCCATGTCCTGCCCTGATTGAATGAGTAATTATGGTGTATGGTGGTAGGCATAGGCCTATGCAAAGGAAAAGTGCATTTGACCGTTGAAATTATTAGAATCATGATAACCATTAAGGCTGAATCGAAAACAAGACGAGGCCCTTCTACTGACCAAGTCCTGGGCCCATGTCCTGCCCTGATTGAATGAGTAATTATGGTGTATGGTGGTAGGCATAGGCCTATGCAAAGGAAAAAGGCATTTGACCGTTGAAATTATTAGAATCATGATAACCATTAAGGCTGAATCGAAAACAAGACGAGGCCCTTCTACTGACCAAGTCCTGGGCCCATGTCCTGCCCTGATTGAATGAGTAATTATGGTGTATGGTGGTAGGCATAGGCCTATGCAAAGGAAAAGGCATTTGACCGTTGAAATTATTAGAATCATGATAACCATTAAGGCTGAATCGAAAACAAGACGAGGCCCTTCTACTGACCAAGTCCTGGGCCCATGTCCTGCCCTGATTGAATGAGTAATTATGGTGTATGGTGGTAGGCATAGGCCTATGCAAAGGAAAAAGGCATTTGACCGTTGAAATTATTAGAATCATGATAACCATTAAGGCTGAATCGAAAACAAGACAGGCCCTTCTTGTGACCAAGTCCTGGGCCCATGTCCTGCCCTGATTGAATGAGTAATTATGGTGTATGGTGGTAGGCATAGGCCTATGCAAAGGAAAAAGGCATTTGACCGTTGAAATTATTAGAATCATGATAACCATTAAGGCTGAATCGAAAACAAGACGAGGCCCTTCTACTGACCAAGTCCTGGGCCCATGTCCTGCCCTGATTGAATGAGTAATTATGGTGTATGGTGGTAGGCATAGGCCTATGCAAAGGAAAAAGGCATTTGACCGTTGAAATTATTAGAATCATGATAACCATTAAGGCTGAATCGAAAACAAGACGAGGCCCTTCTTGTGACCAAGTCCTGGGCCCATGTCCTGCCCTGATTGAATGAGTAATTATGGTGTATGGTGGTAGGCATTAGCCTATGCAAAGGAAAAAGGCATTTGACCGTTGAAATTATTAGAATCATGATAACCATTAAGGCTGAATCGAAAACAAGACGAGGCCCTTCTACTGACCAAGTCCTGGGCCCATGTCCTGCCCTGATTGAATGAGTAATTATGGTGTATGGTGGTAGGCATAGGCCTATGCAAAGGAAAAAGGCATTTGACCGTTGAAATTATTAGAATCATGATAACCATTAAGGCTGAATCGAAAACAAGACGAGGCCCTTCTACTGACCAAGTCCTGGGCCCATGTCCTGCCCTGATTGAATGAGTAATTATGGTGTATGGTGGTAGGCATAGGCCTATGCAAAGGAAAAAGGCATTTGACCGTTGAAATTATTAGAATCATGATAACCATTAAGGCTGAATCGAAAACAAGACGAGGCCCTTCTACTGACCAAGTCCTGGGCCCATGTCCTGCCCTGATTGAATGAGTAATTATGGTGTATGGTGGTAGGCATAGGCCTATGCAAAGGAAAAAGGCATTTGACCGTTGAAATTATTAGAATCATGATAACCATTAAGGCTGAATCGAAAACAAGACGAGGCCCTTCTACTGACCAAGTCCTGGGCCCATGTCCTGCCCTGATTGAATGAGTAATTATGGTGTATGGTGGTAGGCATAGGCCTATGCAAAGGAAAAGGCATTTGACCGTTGAAATTATTAGAATCATGATAACCATTAAGGCTGAATCGAAAACAAGACGAGGCCCTTCTACTGACCAAGTCCTGGGCCCATGTCCTGCCCTGATTGAATGAGTAATTATGGTGTATGGTGGTAGGCATAGGCCTATGCAAAGGAAAAAGGCATTTGACCGTTGAAATTATTAGAATCATGATAACCATTAAGGCTGAATCGAAAACAAGACGAGGCCCTTCTACTGACCAAGTCCTGGGCCCATGTCCTGCCCTGATTGAATGAGTAATTATGGTGTATGGTGGTAGGCATAGGCCTATGCAAAGGAAAAGGCATTTGACCGTTGAAATTATTAGAATCATGATAACCATTAAGGCTGAATCGAAAACAAGACGAGGCCCTTCTACTGACCAAGTCCTGGGCCCATGTCCTGCCCTGATTGAATGAGTAATTATGGTGTATGGTGGTAGGCATAGGCCTATGCAAAGGAAAAGGCATTTGACCGTTGAAATTATTAGAATCATGATAACCATTAAGGCTGAATCGAAAACAAGACGAGGCCCTTCTACTGACCAAGTCCTGGGCCCATGTCCTGCCCTGATTGAATGAGTAATTATGGTGTATGGTGGTAGGCATAGGCCTATGCAAAGGAAAAGGCATTTGACCGTTGAAATTATTAGAATCATGATAACCATTAAGGCTGAATCGAAAACAAGACGAGGCCCTTCTACTGACCAAGTCCTGGGCCCATGTCCTGCCCTGATTGAATGAGTAATTATGGTGTATGGTGGTAGGCATAGGCCTATGCAAAGGAAAAAGGCATTTGACCGTTGAAATTATTAGAATCATGATAACCATTAAGGCTGAATCGAAAACAAGACGAGGCCCTTCTACTGACCAAGTCCTGGGCCCATGTCCTGCCCTGATTGAATGAGTAATTATGGTGTATGGTGGTAGGCATAGGCCTATGCAAAGGAAAAAGGCATTTGACCGTTGAAATTATTAGAATCATGATAACCATTAAGGCTGAATCGAAAACAAGACGAGGCCCTTCTACTGACCAAGTCCTGGGCCCATGTCCTGCCCTGATTGAATGAGTAATTATGGTGTATGGTGGTAGGCATAGGCTTATGCAAAGGAAAAAGCCATTTGACCGTTGAAATTATTAGAATCATGATAACCATTAAGGCTGAATCGAAAACAAGACGAGGCCCTTCTTGTGACCAAGTCTGGGCCCATGTCCTGCCCTGATTGAATGAGTAATTATGGTGTATGGTGGTAGGCATAGGCCTATGCAAAGGAAAAAGGCATTTGACCGTTGAAATTATTAGAATCATGATAACCATTAAGGCTGAATCGAAAACAGACGAGCCCTTCTTGTGACCAAGTCCTGGGCCATGTCCTGCCCTGATTGAATGAGTAATTATGGTGTATGGTGGTAGGCATAGGCCTATGAAAGGAAAAGGGCATTTGACCGTTGAAATTATTAGAATCATGATAACCATTAAGGCTGAATCGAAAACAAGACGAGGCCCTTCTACTGACCAAGTCCTGGGCCCATGTCCTGCCCTGATTGAATGAGTAATTATGGTGTATGGTGGTAGGCATAGGCCTATGCAAAGGAAAAGGCATTTGACCGTTGAAATTATTAGAATCATGATAACCATTAAGGCTGAATCGAAAACAGACAAGGCCCTTCTACTGACCAAGTCCTGGGCCCATGTCCTGCCCTGATTGAATGAGTAATTATGGTGTATGGTGGTAGGCATAGGCCTATGCAAAGGAAAAAGCATTTGACCGTTGAAATTATTAGAATCATGATAACATTAAGGCTGAATCGAAAACAAACGAGGCCCTTCTTGTGACCAAGTCCTGGGCCCATGTCCTGCCCTGATTGAATGAGTAATTATGGTGTATGGTGGTAGGCATAGGCCTATGCAAAGGAAAAAGGCATTTGACCGTTGAAATTATTAGAATCATGATAACCATTAAGGCTGAATCGAAAACAAGACGAGGCCCTTCTACTGACCAAGTCCTGGGCCCATGTCCTGCCCTGATTGAATGAGTAATTATGGTGTATGGTGGTAGGCATAGGCCTATGCAAAGGAAAAAGGCATTTGACCGTTGAAATTATTAGAATCATGATAACCATTAAGGCTGAATCGAAAACAAGACGAGGCCCTTCTACTGACCAAGTCCTGGGCCCATGTCCTGCCCTGATTGAATGAGTAATTATGGTGTATGGTGGTAGGCATAGGCCTATGCAAAGGAAAAAGGCATTTGACCGTTGAAATTATTAGAATCATGATAACCATTAAGGCTGAATCGAAAACAAGACGAGGCCCTTCTACTGACCAAGTCCTGGGCCCATGTCCTGCCCTGATTGAATGAGTAATTATGGTGTATGGTGGTAGGCATAGGCTTATGCAAAGGAAAAAGGCATTTGACCGTTGAAATTATTAGAATCATGATAACCATTAAGGCTGAATCGAAAACAAACGAGCCCTTCTACTGACCAAGTCCTGGGCCCATGTCCTGCCCTGATTGAATGAGTAATTATGGTGTATGGTGGTAGGCATAGGCCTATGCAAAGGAAAAGGCATTTGACCGTTGAAATTATTAGAATCATGATAACCATTAAGGCTGAATCGAAAACAAGACGAGGCCCTTCTTCTGACCAAGTCCTGGGCCCATGTCCTGCCCTGATTGAATGAGTAATTATGGTGTATGGTGGTAGGCATAGGCCTATGCAAAGGAAAAGGCATTTGACCGTTGAAATTATTAGAATCATGATAACCATTAAGGCTGAATCGAAAACAAGACGAGGCCCTTCTTGTGACCAAGTCCTGGGCCCATGTCCTGCCCTGATTGAATGAGTAATTATGGGGTATGGTGGTAGGCATAGGCCTATGCAAAGGAAAAGGCATTTGACCGTTGAAATTTTTAGAATCATGATAACCATTAAGGCTGAATCGAAAACAAGACGAGGCCCTTCTACTGACCAAGTCCTGGCCCATGTCCTGCCCTGATTGAATGAGTAATTATGGTGTATGGTGGTAGGCATAGGCCTATGCAAAGGAAAAAGCATTTGACCGTTGAAATTATTAGAATCATGATAACCATTAAGGCTGAATCGAAAACAAGACGAGGCCCTTCTTGTGACCAAGTCCTGGCCCATGTCCTGCCCTGATTGAATGAGTAATTATGGTGTATGGTGGTAGGCATAGGCCTATGCAAAGGAAAAATGCATTTGACCGTTGAAATTATTAGAATCATGATAACCATTAAGGCTGAATCGAAAACAAGACGAGGCCCTTCTACTGACCAATTCCTGGGCCCATGTCCTGCCCTGATTGAATGAGTAATTATGGTGTATGGTGGTAGGCATAGGCCTATGCAAAGGAAAAGGGCATTTGACCGTTGAAATTATTAGAATCATGATAACCATTAAGGCTGAATCGAAAACAAGACGAGGCCCTTCTACTGACCAAGTCCTGGGCCCATGTCCTGCCCTGATTGAATGAGTAATTATGGTGTATGGTGGTAGGCATAGGCCTTATGCAAAGGAAAAGGCATTTGACCGTTGAAATTATTAGAATCATGAAAACCATTAAGGCTGAATCGAAAACAAGACGAGGCCCTTCTACTGACCAAGTCCTGGGCCCATGTCCTGCCCTGATTGAATGAGTAATTATGGTGTATGGTGGTAGGCATAGGCCTATGCAAAGGAAAAATGCATTTGACCGTTGAAATTATTAGAATCATGATAATCATTAAAGCTGAATCGAAAACAAGACAAGGCCCTTCTTGTGACCAATTCCTTGGGCCATGTCCTGCCCTGATTGAATGAGTAATTATGGTGTATGGTGGTAGGCATAGGCCTATGCAAAGGAAAAAGGCATTTGACCGTTGAAATTATTAGAATCATGATAACCATTAAGGCTGAATCGAAAACAAGACGAGGCCCTTCTACTGACCAAGTCCTGGGCCCATGTCCTGCCCTGATTGAATGAGTAATTATGGTGTATGGTGGTAGGCATAGGCCTATGCAAAGGAAAAAGCATTTGACCGTTGAAATTATTAGAATCATGATAACCATTAAGGCTGAATCGAAAACAAGACGAGGCCCTTCTACTGACCAAGTCCTGGGCCCATGTCCTGCCCTGATTGAATGAGTAATTATGGTGTATGGTGGTAGGCATAGGCCTATGCAAAGGAAAAAGGCATTTGACCGTTGAAATTATTAGAATCATGATAACCATTAAGGCTGAATCGAAAACAAGACGAGGCCCTTCTACTGACCAAGTCCTGGGCCCATGTCCTGCCCTGATTGAATGAGTAATTATGGTGTATGGTGGTAGGCATAGGCCTATGCAAAGGAAAAGGCATTTGACCGTTGAAATTATTAGAATCATGATAACCATTAAGGCTGAATCGAAAACAAGACGAGGCCCTTCTACTGACCAAGTCCTGGGCCCATGTCCTGCCCTGATTGAATGAGTAATTATGGTGTATGGTGGTAGGCATAGGCCTATGCAAAGGAAAAAGGCATTTGACCGTTGAAATTATTAGAATCATGATAACCATTAAGGCTGAATCGAAAACAAGACGAGGCCCTTCTACTGACCAAGTCCTGGGCCCATGTCCTGCCCTGATTGAATGAGTAATTATGGTGTATGGTGGTAGGCATAGGCCTATGCAAAGGAAAAAGCCATTTGACCGTTGAAATTATTAGAATCATGATAACCATTAAGGCTGAATCGAAAACAAGACGAGCCCTTCTTGTGACCAAGTCCTGGGCCCATGTCCTGCCCTGATTGAATGAGTAATTATGGTGTATGGTGGTAGGCATAGGCCTATGCAAAGGAAAAAGGCATTTGACCGTTGAAATTATTAGAATCATGATAACCATTAAGGCTGAATCGAAAACAAGACGAGGCCCTTCTACTGACCAAGTCCTGGGCCCATGTCCTGCCCTGATTGAATGAGTAATTATGGTGTATGGTGGTAGGCATAGGCCTATGCAAAGGAAAAAGCATTTGACCGTTGAAATTATTAGAATCATGATAACATTAAGGCTGAATCGAAAACAAGACGAGGCCCTTCTTGTGACCAAGTCCTGGCCCATGTCCTGCCCTGATTGAATGAGTAATTATGGTGTATGGTGGTAGGCATAGGCCTATGCAAAGGAAAAAGGCATTTGACCGTTGAAATTTTTAGAATCATGATAACGATTAAGGCTGAATCGAAAACAAGAGGCCCTTCTACTGACCAAGTCCTGGGCCCATGTCCTGCCCTGATTGAATGAGTAATTATGGTGTATGGTGGTAGGCATAGGCCTATGCAAAGGAAAAAGGGCATTTGACCGTTGAAATTATTAGAATCATGATAACCATTAAGGCTGAATCGAAAACAAGACGAGGCCTTCTACTGACCAAGTCCTGGGCCGATGTCCTGCCCTGATTGAATGAGTAATTATTGGTGTATGGTGGTAGGCATTGGCTTATGCAAAGGAAAAAGCCATTACGTTAAAACGGAATTTGGACCAAGAGGGCATGTCTGCCCTGTTGAATGATATTATGTAGGTGTAGCATAGCCTTGAAAGAAAAGCATTTGACCGTTTAATTATAGAGCTGAAACCATAAGGCTGAATCGAAATCAAGACGAGGCCCTTCTTGTGACCAAGTCCTCGGCCCATGTCCTGCCCTGATTGATTGGTAATTATGGTGTATGGTGTAGGCATAGCCTATGCAAAGGAAAAAGGCATTTGACCGTTGAAATTATTAGAATCATGATAACCATTAAGGCTGAATCGAAAACAAGACAGGCCCTTCTTGTGACCAAGTCCTGGGCCCATGTCCTGCCCTGATTGAATGAGTAATTATGGTGTATGGTGGTAGGCATAGCCTATGCAAAGGAAAAGGCATTTGACCGTTGAAATTATTAGAATCATGATAACCATTAAGGCTGAATCGAAAACAAGACGAGCCCTTCTACTGACCAAGTCCTGGCCCATGTCCTGCCCTGATTGAATGAGTAATTATGGTGTATGGTGGTAGGCATAGGCCTATGCAAAGGAAAAGGCATTTGACCGTTGAAATTATTAGAATCATGATAACCATTAAGGCTGAATCGAAAACAAGACGAGCCCTTCTACTGACCAAGTCCTGGGCCATGTCCTGCCCTGATTGAATGAGTAATTATGGTGTATGGTGGTAGGCATAGGCCTATGCAAAGGAAAAGGCATTTGACCGTTGAAATTATTAGAATCATGATAACCATTAAGGCTGAATCGAAAACAGACGAGGCCCTTCTACTGACCAAGTCCTGGGCCCATGTCCTGCCCTGATTGAATGAGTAATTATGGTGTATGGTGGTAGGCATAGGCCTATGCAAAGGAAAAAGCATTTGACCGTTGAAATTATTAGAATCATGATAATCATTAAGGCTGAATCGAAAACAAGACGAGGCCCTTCTTGTGACCAAGTACTGGGCCCATGTCCTGCCCTGATTGAATGAGTAATTATGGTGTATGGTGGTAGCATAGGCCTATGCAAAGGAAAAGGCATTTGACCGTTGAAATTATTAGAGTCATGATAACCATTAAGGCTGAATCGAAAACAAGAAAAGGCCCTTCTTGTGACCAAGTCCTGGGCCCATGTCCTGCCCTGATTGAATGAGTAATTATGGTGTATGGTGGTAGGCATAGGCATATGCAAAGGAAAAAGGCATTTGACCGTTGAAATTATTAGAATCATGATAACCATTAAGGCTGAATCGAAAACAAGACGAAACTCTTCTACTGACCAAGTTCTGGGCCCATGTCCTGCTCTGATTGAATGAGTAATTATGGTGTATGGTGGTAGGCATATGCCTATGCAAAGGAAAAAGGCATTTGACCGTTGAAATTATTGGAATCATGAAAACCATTAAGGCTGAATCGAAAACGACGAGGTCCTTCTACTGACCAAGTCCTGGGCCGATGTCCTGCAATGATTGAATGAGTAATTTTGGTGTATGGTGGTAGGCATTGGCTTATGCAAAGGAAAAAGCCATTTCACCGTTAAAACGGGGAACTTCTTGTGACCAAGTAATGGGCCCATGTCCTGCCCTGATTGAATGAGTAATTATGGTGTATGGTGGTAGGCATAGGCCTTTGAAAAGGAAAGAGGCATTTGACCGTTTAAATTATTAGAGTCATGATAACCATTAAGGCTGAATCGAAAACAAGACGAGGCCCTTCTTGTGACCAAGTCCTCGGCCCATGTCCTGCCCTGATTGATTGGGTAATTATGGTGTATGGTGGTAGGCATAGGCCTATGCAAAGGAAAAAGGCATTTGACCGTTGAAATTATTAGAATCATGATAACTATTAAGGCTGAATCGAAAACAAGACAGGCCTTCTTGTGACCAAGTCCTGGGCCCATGTCTGCCCTGATTGAATGAGTAATTATGGTGTATGGTGGTAGGCTAGCCTATGCAAAGGAAAAAAGCATTTGACTGTTGAAATTATTGATCATGATAACCATTAAGGCTGAATCGAAAACAAGACGGCCTTCTTGTGACCAAGTCCTGGGCCCATGTCCTGCCCTGTTTGAATGAGTTATTATGGTGTATGGTGGTAGGCATAGGCATATGAAAAGGAAAAGGCATTTGACCGTTGAAATTATTAGAATCATGATAACCATTAAGGCTGAATCGAAAACAAGACGAGGCCCTTCTACTGACCAAGTCCTGGGCCATGTCCTGCCCTGATTGAATGAGTAATTATGGTGTATGGTGGTAGGCATAGGCCTATGCAAAGGAAAAAGGCATTTGACCGTTGAAATTATTAGAATCATGAAACCATTAAGGCTGAATCGAAAACGACAGGCCCTTCTACTGACCAAGTCCTGGGCCCATGTCCTGCCCTGATTGAATGAGTAATTATGGTGTATGGTGGTAGGCATAGGCTTATGCAAAGGAAAAAGCCATTTGACCGTTGAAATTATTAGAATCATGAAAACCATTAAGGCTGAATCGAAAACAAACGAGGCCCTTCTTGTGACCAAGTTGGGCCCATGTCCTGCCCTGATTGAATGAGTAATTATGGTGTATGGTGGTAGGCATAGGCCTTGCAAAGGAAAAGGCATTTGACCGTTAAATTATTAGAATCATGATAACCATTAAGGCTGAATCGAAAACAAGACGAGGCCCTTCTTGTGACCAAGTCCTGGGCCCATGTCCTGCCCTGATTGAATG
>BMAO01008720.1:0-26626 GCA_019973975.1 Trichonephila clavata | reverse complement strand
TCAATGTTAAACATTGTTAGGTTTTTATTCATGAAAATATTTCAGATTTTGATAAATTACTCTTAGGTTATTTTATTTAGTTAACTCCGTAGGTAGTTGTTTCTAAAATAATTCAAATTGTTCTTAATTTCTTAATTGTGAGTTTTTTTTAATTCGTTATATTTAAACTGTTTTAAACTTTAACAGCTGAACTTTAAGTATAATAATTAGAAATCGATGTTAAACATTGTTAGGTTTTTATTCATGAAAATATTTCAGATTTTGATAAAAAAACATAGCATTTATGATGATGTTCACAATCTCAATATAAAAGAAGATTCGTGGTTGTGTGAAAGATCCATTTTAGCACCTATAAACGACCGGGTTACTGCGCTTAATCAGTGCATGTTAAATAAGCTTCCTGGTGAATCACAAACATACCTTTCCATCAATACAGTTTGCAATCCGGATGAAACGGTTAGTTATCCAACAGAATTTTTAAACAGTATAATTGTGCCTGGTCTACCTCCTCACAAGCTAGAACTTTAGATTGGCGTTCCCATCATACTACTCCGTAATTTAAACCCACCAAAACTTTGCAATGGTACTAGGTTGCGAGTAGTGTCATTGCAAAAAAACGTTATAGAAGGTCGTATAATATCCGGATGCGGAAAAGTTACATAGTACTTATACCACGAATTCCCATAATACCATCGAATTTCCCGTTTGAATGCAAAATACTACAATTCCCTGTAAGTGTCAGCTTTGCTATGACAATTAACAAGTCACAAGGGCAAACGTTAAGCAAAGTTGACATAGATTTAACTAAGAGTTGCTTTTCCCATGGCCAACTATACGTGGCATGTTCACGTGCGAGGAATGCCACTGGCGTTTTTGTTTTAGCTCAAGAAAATCGTACACCAAATATTGTATATAAAGAGATTTTTCAATAAATTTAATACTGTATATAGAGAGGATGTTCAATAAATTTATACGAAAAAAACCACACAAAAATTAACAAAAAACAAAGAAAATAAAAAAAAAAATAAAACAATAAACACCAAAAAGCAGAAAGAACACAAAAATATAAAAACAAAACATTGATTCACAAAGTAAAAAAATGACATTAAACTCTCTCTCTCTATATATATATAGCGTGTATGTATTTCTTAACGTGGAATACAGAATTATTAAGTTTTCGTAAGATCTGTGAATTGAACAAAACACTTTTTTGTAAATTTCTACGTGAACGAAGTCGCGGGTAACAGCTAGTATGCAATATAACTCTCCATGGAATAATGTTTTAAGTACAATTACAATAAGCAGTTACAAGCAAGATTAATTACCTTATTCATTTTTTTTCTCTCTCTAATATCAGACTTCATTGCTATTTGTCTAATTCATTATCCCTTTTAACATGATTCAGTGAAGTAAATATCAGTAAAGAGAAAGACTTAAACTGGGATTGATTTCCAGTTAAGGAAAATATTGGTACTGACTGCTAAATATAGCTTTTAGTATTGTTGATTAATATTTTGAGTTCAGTCTTCACAAATAACAGAATATTAAACTATACCTTGATAAAAGTTTGCCAATGTAATAATTTGAAGAATTTTTCTTTCTTTTCGATTCATTCTCTCATAAACATTAACAATTTAGAGCTTATGAACATCTTGACATGACTTGACATGTGAATTTGAATGTTAATATGTCATAGAATCAGTAGGTTATTATATTTGTTCCTCTAGCTATAGTGTAAAAGAAACTGTCATGTCATAACATGAATATTTCATCCAGATGTAATTATCATGCAATGAAAATTCACAAAAATAACATGAAAGGAGAAGCTTATAAACAGCAAATGTCTTGTTAACATCAATAACTTTTGCTGCAATGAGTTATGGATGTAGAAATAAAATGGAAATCTAAGTATACAGTTTTCATTAAGTCTAAAAAAATTGCAATCATTAAATAAAACTTAAAAGAAAAGTATACCTTTAATGGAAGTCTTTCCTTTCGGAAGTTCATTTTCTTTTTTTGTTGTATATATTTTTCTTTGCAAGACAAACCAGATGAAGAATCTGATCTCTGAATTTTTTTTCTCTCTTTCCTCTGTAAAGTTGTAGATTCCTCTTCAATTTTTTGTCACTTTGTTTACTGTCTAAAAATAAATAGATTTAGATATTTTTCAACAGAGATATTTAATTTATTTGAATACTAGCTGTATAACATAAGCCAATATGACCTTACGTGTTTCAAGTAAACAGATACAGAGAAAATGCAAAATTTTAAAATCAGTAAAGCAAAATATTTGAGTGTATATTTATACACCACACATACTGAATTGAACCGAACTCAGTGGTACAATAGCCCATGAGGGCCAAGGCCTACTGTGCCTATCTCTGAGGTGCATGTGCAGATATTTCAGTCAAGTGGTCAGTCTGACGCGAAAACCCCCAGTGTTCAGTTCCCAAGCATACTTGGTACTCATTTATCAACCCATTGAAGGAAATACACACACATACTAAACATATATTTCCACAGATATTATTAGCTATAAATTTTCATCTAAGTTTTACAGTTTCAGCTTATATCTGCCCCATAAGAAAACCCCCAAACTATCAACAACTTTGAATTTCAGTTTACATGAGAGATCATCTTCTGGGGCAAATTTTATTTATATCCCTACAAAATGCTATTTTGTGCTAAAGAAATCTTAATATGATGAATAAAATATCAGGATTATAAGATATGCTCTCCAGATTTAAAAGTAATTTAAAGATTTTTAACCTTTTTATACCTGTCCTATAAGATGACCTCAGATTTTAGGGGTCTTTTAAGATTCACAAGTATCACCTTATCAGTGTATGTACATATGTGTATAAAAATTTAATTATTTTAAATGAAAATGAAAATAATATAAATATAATAAAGATCTGACTATTTGTTGATAGAGGTGCTTCTATTTATTAAAAATCAAGTTTAAAATAATTTTTGTTAAGCAAAAATAAAAGTTATTGATTCAATGGATTTTTTAAACTTAAGATGAATCATTAAGTTTTCAACATCAGATGATTTGCAACAAGATCACTTTGTAACAAGAGAAGTTAACAAATAATGATAAAAACTAAAAATACATTTGGTTTATTAATTTTACTTTATTATAGACTAATCTAAATTGTTCTCTTCAATATATATCTCCCTATGTATATAAAATGGTTTAAAGAATTTAAATAACTCAAAAACAATTTTAATAATTTCTTGCAAAATTCTTTAAAAATTCCATAATTTGAAAAAAGAAAAAGAAGCTTATTATTGCATTTGTACAAATATTTATCAGAGAAAAGTTGCAAATACCCTATATGAAAAAAATAATCTGTATGGGTTTTTTGTTGTTGTTTAATTGTCAACAAAATATATCCTCAACTTTTAACTTATACCTGACATGAGAATGAACTTCAATCAAAATCTGTCTAAATGCAAATATTTGGATTTAATGTTCAGCTGAATAAGATACTTTTGATTATTTTTAATCAGTAACAGAAAGTATGTACTTAATTAGTTTGTTACTCAACCTTCAGGGAATAATTCATAAATTCAATTTTTCCTTTAAATACTTAAACATGCTAGGCAATGAACCAGTGTTTAGAGCAAGCACTGTAAGAAATTACCAAAATCTTTCAAAGAGACCTTTAAATGGAGATACCTTATCACCAACAAAAAACTAACCACCATAAAACTTAACAAATAGTACCTGAAGAGATAAAAACCAATTATTGGTAAATTCTAAGTAAATGTTTGAAACCCCAAACTGTTCAATGAATTATTGAAATTAACTCTCAATCTAAAGAAATGTTTCAAAAAGATATAACTTAAAGAGTGGCACTAGACAAGGGGGGGGACGGATGGGTTCAGACACTCCACCCCACTACCCTTGATTTTTTTTTCGATTGGTTATATTCCTGTGTATATAGTACATAAAATTTCATTTTTCGAAATTAATACTTTATTTTATGCAATTTATTCATTTTAATTTCCACATAAGTTCTCTTTAAATACTTTAAAAAGTTTTGATTCAATGCAAAGAGATCAAGGAACTTGTATCCAGTTAATATTAAAAGCAAAATTAAAATATTTACCTGTGATCATATACTTTCGGTATCCATTTTTTTGAGAGATTTCAGTAATTGTTTTTATGTTTCTCAGAGCAGCTCTGAGTCGCTGCTTTGAGTCAACAAACTCTTGAGAAGTTTGCGGAACACATCTTTTCTTTAAAATATCCCAATCCTGGTAAATGGTAAGATTATATACCATTTCAGAACTGAGATCCATTAATACGAGGGTGAATCCAAAAAAAGGTTACAAGCCGCAGCATTTGAAAACTACATATTGTGGAGAAATTTTGTTTCCCCAGAGTGGAGACAAATGGCTCTACTTGTCATACAGCTGGTTTGTGGTTAGGTAGTGAAAGTTCCCAGACGGTTCAGGAGGATTGAAATGGCAGGAAATTAGTCTTGTTTGGAAGTGCAAGCCATGATCAGATTTTTATTGCTAAAGAATATGTTCGCATCTGCAATGAGCATACAACATGTAGCGAAATTGTGTCACTCTTTTCAATCAGGCAGACAGGATGTCGAAAACCGCAATATGATAGGAAGCTGCCAGCCAAGTTTTTCAAGACAGAAATCAACAGGGCACGAATTGAAGAAATGATTCAAAATAATCGACAGGTAACTCTACGTGAAATCTCGTCAGAGCTGGTATTAATCTATGGTAGTGTGCAACATATTATTTCTGATGTGCAGCAATATTCCAAGACAGTTCCATGAAAACATTTGTCGAGACCTGCTCAATGGACTGGAACCTGATTTCTCTGAAGACGGGTCAAACAAGTTGGCCTGCGTTCTGATAAATGCCTAAATAGACTAAAAATGGGAGGCATATATACCTCTTAATTCCCTTTTGTGTGTATTTTTTGTCTATTAATAATAAATATCTTTTTATTTGACTTGTAACCTTTTTGGATCCACCTAGGTATTTAATTGACAACATAAAACACATTACATATTAATAAAGAATAGATACTAATAGATATTTCATAATAACTAATGGTAAAAATTAATAGTGCATTAATAATATAGTTTAATTTGTATTCATGAAGTACACTAGTGTTCAAAATTAAGAGAATTTTCAGATTTGGTCAATTATCTCTAGAATTACCAGACAGATTTTAAAGAAATTTGGTATGCACATAGGGGGTCGATATACAGCAAAAAAAAATATATATATATACTTTAACAGTGCAATACAGGTGCATGATTGTGTGTAACGTTCATCAGAATTGTAAGGTATGAAATAGTAGCTGCAGAATAGAACAAAAAAAATTGTTAATACGGGTATTGTCCCGTTTTGCATATGTACAGACCTCATACCATGATTTTATACAGGAAATTAGGGAATTTGAGTTAATGAGGCAATTAATTCCACTCTATCAGCAATTGTTTTCAGGTCTTGGATGGTTCACAGAGAGGGGGGGGGTTAAGAGTTGCAATTGCTCTCCCCAGAGAGTCCCAGATATTCTCTATATGATTGAGGTCTGGAGATTTGGCTGGCCAATACATCCAACAAATATCCTCACATTCCAAATTTTTGTTGATCAGATAAGCTCTATGTGGCTTCCCATTGTAAGAAAGGCGAAGATAAGGCACCAAGACAACCATCCCTATACATAACAATACCTGTTTCAAAGACATGGAGGAGTTAGCGACCATCCAAAATAATGCCTGTTCATACCATCAAGCCTCCACTGCCATAATGGTTGATTTTTCAGACATTGGAAGGCAGGTAGCAGGTTCATGGGTCTCTCCATACTCCATATGAAAGTACAGCAGAAATAACTGGTTAGACAGATTAGGACTCAGCAGTAAAAAGAATGGTCGCCCATTTATTTATGCTCCAATCTTTGAAGCTTTTTAAATGGACTCTCCTGATCGCAGAACTGAGAGGGATGTAAACAAGAGATCATCTTAAAACACACCCCTTTCTCATAAGTCTTATGGAAACAGTAACCCTTGAAACTCTGATTCCTGTGGCTGCATATGAGAGCTGAGAAGCTGTAGTATACGTTATGACTTGCTATAACAGAAAAAATTCAGGCTTAATTTAACTGATTGCCCCAAAACACACCAAGAAATTCTGCAAGGTGTGCTGGCAAACAAAACGTAAATTTTGAAATACCCCCAACAACAACCAACAATGCTTTCAAGAGCAAAATTGGCTCATGAAAGTAGTCAATGTAAGCTACTTTCACTCTCCACCTCTACAAATGCCCCACAAAAATATCTCGTCTCTCGTCATTTTGCTTTGGAATTTGGTGACAAATACATAGCAGAATTAGTAAAAATTGATAAGTTTGGTACACATTATTTTTTTCTTAGAATTTTCTTATGAGCATAATGGCAGAGAGCTCAGGGGAAAGTAAACTGCTATTGTGCTTTAAAAGATTTTTTCTCAAGGTTGATCAAAAACAGAAGACGAAAATGGAAATCTGCAAGGATTTCGGTATTGCTATCTCTACATAACCAAAAATAATTTTAAATAAATTAAATGTAAAAAAACTTTTTTAAGAACAAGCTTTTATTTAAACGCGCTAAAAAGAATAAAATAAACTTTTCCTTTAAAACTTTTTTTCTATCAACTTATAACGTCATTACACAATTTATATGATATAAAAGCTTGTCGCGAGATTTAACTGTGTAGATAAACAAGTAAAATAAATAACTTGACCTGATTGATTTTGGTTTTTAAAAATTCAAACTAAGTAAATATGAGTACTTAAATATTGCGACAAGCTTTTATATCATATAAATTGTGTAATGACGTTATAAGTTGATAGTAAAAAAAGTTTTAAAGGAAAAGTTTATTTTATTCTTTTTAGCGTGTTTAAATAAAAGCTTGTTCTTAAAAAAGTTTTTTTACATTTAATTTATTTTTTACTTTTTAGTTATCGCTAGACAGGTTTCGCAGCCTGTTCAACTCATTGAACGCTGGTTCGCCATCCCTGGTTTAGCTGAATTAATTCTCACAAAATGGTATTAGACTAAAAACACAATTTTTTCAAATCCGTAATTTTTAAGCAATTTTTTCAATCTTCGTGCAGATTTTGGATAACATTGTTCTACACACGAAAAAAAAAAAGGTTTAGTGAGATTATCTTCATAAATGACAAAATTATTAAATGTTTAATTAAAATTTTGACTATTTTTGAAAAACTTAAAGAATATATTATTTATTTGAAATATTTTGAAGATAAGGGATATATTTCTCTAACATATTAGAAGAAAATTTTAGTTGTTTATTAAAAAACTTCAAAAGGCATTTAAATATTTGTATTAATCAATAAAATGCTTAAGACTCAAAACACATTTTGTAATCAAAAAAGAAAGTTTTATCAAATGATGATAATTTTTTGCTGGACATTGAATATCTTCTACCTAAGAATCTATTTTTTTTAATTGCTCAGATCATCTTTAGAAACTTGATTTTGAAAAAATCAATAATTAAATTCAAATAAAATTAACAGATTCTATTTGTAATTAAATTTAAGGACACATGTCGTAGTGTGTGTTTAGATTACTGGTGATAAAATGAGGTATATTTAAATTACTTGTAGGCTTAAAATTAGAAAATTTCTTTAAAAAATTCCTTCATTTTATTATAAAAAATTTTTTTAATCGAAAATATATTGCATTTCTAGATAATATTTTTCTCTTATTGTTTTCCTAGCGGATTCCTTTTTGATGGGTAAGATACATAAAAAAATTGATCTTTCCGATTCTGTAATTATTTTTTTCTCTGAGTTTCATAGATTAAAGTTAGATAAATTATTTAAAGAATTTCTTCAATACTCCATCTCAGTTTAACTTGTCAGCGTTGAGAAAGGTATACAATGTACCAATCTACTTGAAAAATAGCTCTACTTTTATGTTTTGAATTTAAATCCAAGAAAATAGATAGAAATTTGTAAAAAAATTGCATACGTTGTAGAAATTAGATTACTTTTACGTTGTAGAAATGTAATTATTTTTTAGACAAAGTTAATTAGTACTGTCAATAGCGCAATGTTATGAAATTCCAGTTTGGCTGAAAACCGATTTTCGACGCCAACTTTTGTCATTGTTGTAACAATAAAATTATTACAACAATGCAGATATATCCAAGTTGGCGCCCAAAACTAATTTAACGTTTTTAATTAATATCTTTTTAATTAATTTCAATATCGGAATATAAATGGTCAGAACATGCATTGTCATCTAAACTAAACGTGTATACAAAATTTCAGCTCAATGGGAGGAAGATATCAGCTTGAAAATTGAGTTGCAAGATTCCACCCGAACAAATTACATACATACATACATTGTAAGTTAAATAAAAGCTTTTAAAAAGACAGCAAATTACAGAAATATATGAACATATCTATGTAAATAAAACGTACTCTAATAAAACTTAATTTTGTTGATGTTTTTTTTGCAATATCTTTTAACACGAAAAAATATTTCAGCTCCCTCATTTCATATAAAACGATTTTCAATGTATTGTGATATAATAATATGTCAAATATTAGGATTTTATTTTACTCGTGAAAGATTACTGACTAAAAATCGGCAACTCTTCCCCTCTTTCCTTAGTAATGTGTAAATTTTTAATACCAAATACAGCAAAAATGGACATTTAGGAGGACAACAGGGGAAAGAAATTTTCTGCTCAAATCCAAAAACACCAAATGAATGAAATATTTTTGTTTCTGCTTATGCCAAGTCTTAAAGGTTAATTTAAGTATTAACCAATTTTGCTAAACCAAAAGATGCAGAAAAATATTATGCGCCGGGTATAAAAACAACTGTGTACTTACGTATTATCGCAACAATGCCAACATTCATGATAACTCGCCAAGTTTCGACCCTGATTTCGCATGTGTCGTTCGCGCTGAATCAATAACCATGGCTTCTTTTCATATAATTTTGCCAATGCAGTTACGACAATACGTAGGTAACAACGATAGCTGCTTTAAAAATAGAAAAAGAGATAAGCATAAAAAAACTAGTCTTTTAAATGACCGGAATACTGTTTATATCAAAGAAATGACATACCTAATGAATCTAAAGGGTTGTTCTATATATGCACTTTATTTTTTTCTCGTCTCGGATAATACCTTGACTCACAAACATAAGAGCATTGCACACATATATTTAAAGTTTCTTCGTAAAAAAGGTCTTGTGCATTATACGGCGAAATATATTTAAATATTAAAAGATGTCTATTGAAAATATAAGTGCGCGTCATACTCCGGATTTTATGGCAAGAAAGCAAAATATGCTTCATTTAAAAGGACACGGATCTTATAGTAAATTAAAAGATGTATTTTTGAGTTCGTGGAACAGAAGATTTTTTGTTGGATTCAAAATTATTCGTCAATAAATTAAAAATAAATACTCTTCAAATTCAATATGACAATTGAGATCAGTTTTAAAAGAGCCACTCACTACGCTCTGATTGATTGTTTTAAATGAAGACTTTTTTTTTCTTGGATCATTTCATTTCCTTTCTTTAGATAAAACAGCAGATTTTTTCATTACTAATTAGACGCTGTAATTAAGTATTGTTTTTTAAAATTCAATGAATTTCTGATGATGATTCCGAATAAAAGCTCCAGAAATGACGATAGAGACAGATAAAAGGAACAAACAAGACCGGACGTGTAATGCGCAATTTCGTTGGAGGCACTTATTCCTATAATCTACAAACTAGGGTAGGTTACTTTTGTATTTTTGGCTTCTTTCTGAAAATTGCCAAGTTCATCGTTGGCTTAAACATAATTAATCCTACTAAAAAATCATTCTTGCTATAGCGCTCATTCCGTGAGGTTGATTCGTTATCAAGCGGTTACTATTATTACGATATTGAATATTTTTATATTATTGTGTTGAATTGTTTTATTTATACTCTTTTTTCAATTAGTGTGTGGTTCTTAAATAACAAAATTGAAATTTTTTATTGAATTATTTTATTTAAGTGGTTACTATTATTGTTATATTGAATTTATTTATAATACTTTTTTTATTTTTACTGATATATTTTGTAATTATAATTTTGTTTTATTTTATTGTGCTATTTTTTATATTTTATGCTTTGATTTTATGCATGTTTAATTTTTACTTCCAGGGCCTTCCTAGTTTTTGTTAAGTGACTGTTCGATTGTTTTTAGACTTTCATTTTCTGTAAGTTTTAAAATAGCGTTTTTCAGATTTTCCAGGTATCTAACATATTTGTAGATAAATTTTATTTTCTGGCTCTGCCGTGGAACTGTCCATTTCACCGATCTCGTCAGTGTTAAATTTTTTTCGAGAAGACATGACCACCATGATAAATCTGTTTAAATATGAGGTAAGTGATTCTATAATATTATCAGATTCCCAAACTTCGTTAATGAGTAATACATATTTTAAAGATCATGAAGTTCGTAGCAAAATCGGTTATGAAAAAGAAAAAAATATATAATAGAGATTCATTTAAATATTTGAATTATTATGATAGTAAAAGTAAAAGATCAATTTGTTTTGGAGGTGCACCTGTTAATGAAGGGTATTTAAAATGTTCTATATTTTGTAGAAATACTTATTTTTCTTCACAATCATTTGCAAATCACCGTAAAGAATGCGAAGGATATAACATTATTAAAAGTGAGAAAATAGAGGAACAAGGGGTGGAAAAATCATTATTTGAATGTAGTATCTGCCCCCAAAATTTTTATATGAATACCAATTAAAGAGACATATAAAAATATGTTCAGATTTATCTTTGCCTTATCCTTGTCCACATCCTGAGTGTAACTGTAGATTTAGGTATTTAACGCATTCACAAACTCACGGAAGTAAGATTCATGGAATAGATATGACTATAAAGGAATTAAGCTTTACAGATAAGTTAAGTTTTCAATTATGGTTAGAGCACGAACGAACTAAAACTTTTACATCTTTCAAAAAACATACTGGAAGTAAAAGAAATGAAATTAATGTTTATTCCTATTACAGTTGTCAATTTTCTAAAAATGAAACTTCAGAGACATGTAAAAGAAAAAGTAGTCGTAGAAATATCAAAGGTTCAATTCCACCAATTGAATGCCCTGCGCGAATAATCGTTTGTGACAATGGCGAAGGAATCAATGTAAAATATTTTTCAAAACACAATCATGAATCCTCAAAACATTAAATTTCAATCAATTAAAAAAACTTGTAGGGAATTCATTAAAGCTAACCTTCAAATGGGTATTGAGAAATCTAAAGTATTAGAATATGTACGTGGTAATAGGGAAATAAGAAATGATCGAGATAAATGTCTCATTAAGGAATCCTTTTCAACAAACAAAAATTTATTATACTATGTTAATTCTTTAAAATCACTTTCCCAGCCTCATAAAAAAAGATGCTGTCTCTGTCGATATTATAGTTAACAAATTACAAAAAGAAACTTATAATTGTGTTCTTTTATATAAACCCCAAGGGCAAGATACAGTTTATGGACCAACTAGCTCAAAAATGTTACGTAATAATTCTTTTGCAATTGGCTTACAAACAGCGGAACAAAAAGAAATCATGGTTAAGAACTGTTCGAAAATATTATGTATCGACTCCACACACCAAACTAATGAGTATGGTTTCTATTTACTAAATTTAATTGTACCAGATGAATATGGAATAGGTTACCCAGTCAGGGCCGCCGCGTGGGTATTAGGCGCCCTTGTTCAAGTTGAAATTCGGCGCCCCTTTATGGGTTCTGTTGCACTCTTATAAAGTAAAACAAATAAAATAAGAAATACTCATTTTTCGTTTTCGAAATTTGACTTTCGAACTGAAAAGCTTTAAAATTATAATATTAAAACACGTTTGTCTTGTTTTTTTTTTTTTATTATTATTTCATACATTTTAAAAACAAAACAAAGCAAAAATGATATAAAATTTTTTAAGTAAAATATAAAAATTAGAAGATATATTCAAATATTGATTCTCCTAGATTTAGCAGCTACAAATGCTCGTATCAATTTCTTTGTATTTAATTTATCCAAAATTTCGCTCTCTGTGGATATAATTGACAAGTCCGATAATCTCTCCTGCGCCATAGTAGATCGCATGTAGTTTTTTATAATTTTAAGTTTTGAAAAACTTCGTCCTCCAGTAGCCACCAAAACTGGCAGGGTTAAAGAAATCCGTAAAGCTATTGCAAAATTTGGAAATGTATCGATAAGATTGTTTTCATAAATATAATTTAAAACATCAATAGATGACATATCCTCTTTGGTAAAACATCCGAAAAGATTTTATTTCTTCAAAACAAATTTAATCCATCTACGCTCTTTTCATTAATATTTTTAGTATCCGTTAATTTTCGTTCTAATTCTTCACAATGTTTTAAAATTTCATTGTCGCTCCAGTTTTTTAAATTAGGTATATAGTGTACTACCTTGAAGTAATTGTAATGTTCTTTTGATTGACTGAATCTTTCTGAAATTGAAGAAATAGAAGTGTCTAATATTATATTGTAAAATTCAACCTTAAACTTTTGTCTTGGATTGTCTTGGCTCGTCGGTTTGTTCATCTTGAAAGTTTTTTTTAAACCTGTTTCGACTTTGTGGAAAATCAGTATCCACCCCCAAATCATCAGCAACGATACTTGCATTGTGGCAATTGCATGTTCATATGCTTCATCTGATCTACGATTATCTGAAGTAAATTTCAAATGCTTTACGACATGAGTAGGGTATTCCAGAGTAATATATTTCTCAAAAAGTAAGAATATATTTAACATAAATGTGTGTATTTCAGTAATCAAATGTTCAGTGAATAACCTGGTTACGATAAATTTGAATTTTTAAATCTTTGTATGATATAAGTTATAAACAGTATTATGTTCAGAATATGATGAATTGTGCAAATATAAATCACATCACAAACGTTGTACAAAAAGGTAAATGAAATTTTCAACAAAGAATAATTCTTCAAAATTAAGGCAAAAAATTTCATAGTAACCAGCTTTTCTATCATTTCCACATGTTGTAAACATTCATTTACAATCAACTTTTGTTTCCTTGTTTATTATGAAAGCAAATCTTTGTTTCTGAAAGCTAGTTTTTCTGTAGTATCATCTGAATCAAAAATATTTTACCGCATTTATTTTTATTATTTTTTTATGAAGAAAAATTCAGAGAATTTATAAAGTAAAGTGAATTCTAGTCTGGGGATCGGTATATTTTCAAGAAAGAACCAGTTGTTAGTGAAACAAGATATCGAAAGTATCAGACACCTACTTGATACGAGCTTCCAGGAAAAGGTCCCCCATCCCAGCAACAGTCGCGTTAAGACTGTCATGCTCCAATTAATATTTTTTATATTATTTAAATCAAGTTTTACACACAGGCATTAACATTTTCCATTCTTTCAAAATAAAAAAATATTATAGATATTTTTTATTTTATTTCTATAGCTCAATGCAAGTTCGATCGATCAGTGTCAAAATATCACAGCTAGGAATTAAATTTTGCGTGAAAAAAACTTCAATACCAGTACTACCTTAAGTACTACTATTTGGAATTTTATATGTTTACTCTAATAATTGAACTTTATAAAACTGTTCTTGTATAGAAAAGTGTGGTTTTGGACGATGTATATTCAAGCAAAGAAAACAAATTTTGATGCATATTAATCAACATAAAAGTTCATTGAAATATATGTATAAATATAGACGAAAATCTTAAAATTAGCTGATGTAACGCGGAAAATTTACAAAATAAAATTTTTTTTTAATTAGATTTCATTAAGCTGGACATTACTTATATACTCCCTCCTTTGTAAAGGAAAGCAAATAATAAATGTATGTTTTGAATAATATGATAAAAATGTTAATGATAAAATTATCATTTTAATATGATAAAAATGTTTGTACATATTTTTAAGCCTCAAGGGAAAATACAAAACAAATCAAAAGTAAATTCATTATTACCGTTTGCAGTTATAAAGGAATGAAGTAAAATTGAAGAAATTACTGATTTAAAATTGCGTCAACTCTCTTCGAAAAACAGTAATTTCCTGAAGGCAGTGGCGTAGCTAGATATTTAAAGGCTCTGGTGCAAAAAAAAAAAAAAAAAAAAAAAAAAAGAAGAAAATGAGGTGTCTATTTTGGTTGAATTCTATCTAGTAAAACAGTAAAAATATGGGAATATTTTAAATATATACAAAGCTACAATTTTTACTTACTGTCTTCTCTTTCTTGGCGTTGTTTGCGCTTAAACGCACCCCACTTGGTTTCTTTTTTTTAAATCTATAATTTTAGTTTTATAATTTATCTAATACGATTTGCATGAGCTCGAATATTTACTGACGTTATAAGGAAGCAGAAACGAAATGCTACGCTATAATACGTCGTTACAGAATCCCTAGATAGTAATTTATTCGGGAGGATCGAACTCACATCCAACAGAGGGCTTAGAGCTACAAAATGGCTCACTGAGATAGACAGGAAGTGATACAAAAAATATGCTTGAACAAGAAAATTTAATACAATATTATTATAATTATTTATAAAAAAAAAAAACATATCTGCAAAAGAGCAGAGGAGGGAGAGGGGACAAAATTACATCAGTAAAATTACATCATACGAGAAGATTACGAAATATTGAAACAGGAAATTATTTACTATGAATCATACTGTTATTAAAAATAGAATGTAACTAGGAAGGAATTGCTTCTTGTGTAGGTTTTTTAAGATGTAATAATAAGTATGGTAAGAGTTTTCATGGAACTTGAAGTTTATTTTCAAATACCAGTCTATGAAAATAAGAAATAACGAGAACTTTTCAATGAGTAAAGTTCCCAACACTGAACAAACAACGAAAAGAATTTAGGTGAAATCCCTACAAATTCGAAATTACTTTCAACTGAATTGCGACGATTACAGTTATGTTGCAACATTTTATATTTATATCTTAAATTTGGAAGAAATCGTAAATTCGGCTGCCCTTGTGCATAGATATTCTGCTTAGAATATAAAGAAATTCATGATACCAAAAAGAGTGTTGTAGATCACGATAAAGCAGTGCTTCTCAAACTTTCAATATTTGCGACCCAGTTTTCAGTCATAATTTTCATTGAGCCCCACTTCTTACAATAACAATGTACTGAATGCAATTATAATGTACTTTGATGTTAAAACTACGATGCAATACGACTTTAATTATAAAAGCACTCATTAGATAAATATTAAGTTTGTAAATAAATTTTGTATATGACAAGCCCAAGAAAGTCACTAGTAATTACTGAACTTGTTTTTAATTGAATATTGATAAATTAATTATCAAATACTTTGTGCAGAACTGATACATTTATAAGTAGTGCGTATTATATCAGTTTGAATGCGTATTTCATTTTTTATTATATAAGAATATATTTTGCTTTGTGTAATTATTTTAAATTTCAAATTATTTTATTAAATTGATAATTATTTTAAATATTTTATTTTCGATTTTTCGTAATATGCTCGCGCTCCCCCCCCCCCTCCAAGTAGAGTTATCACGCCCTCCTTAGTGGGCACGCCCCACTGTTCGAGAAACGCTGTGATAAAGATTTTATTTCGAGATTTGGGAGCAATTTAATAACAGGTATACATGACACAAAATATGATTTGGGAAAGAAAAGCCAAGCGATTTACATAATAATTTGGCCAATAGTTAAACGAAGATTTGATAATTTAGATATAAAAATGAAAGAGAATAATTGGCTTTTTAATAAACACTGGGCGGTTGCACGTTCTCTGTAATTAAATTTTTTTTCTCTCTTTTTTTCACCCTTCAATTTTTTGCGCCCCCAAATCTTTTTGGTCCTAGGCATGTGCCTAGCGTGCCTAAGCGGTAAAGTGGCTTGGTAGCGGGGAGGGGGGTTACGTTACGCCACTGGACAACGGTCATCACATAATAATGCAGTCATCACTTTTGCCATATACATGCAGTTTGAAATTGTTTTTCGAAGGGAATGTACGGGAATAATATTTGACGACATTAAAATTATCCGGGTCATGATCTTATTAAGACGGAGACGAGAACGAAATGAGGCCCCCACTGAGAGCGAGGTCCTGGACCCGGGCTTAGTTGGCCCATGCCTTGAAACGTCCCTAACTACAATACAATACGACTTTAATTATAAACCGCACAATTTATCAAGATAAATATTTTTTATATGACAAGACCAGGGGAGTCACTAGAAAAAAATTGTTTTTAATTGAATATTGATAACTTAATTATCAAATACTTTGTGCAGTACTGATACATTTATAAGTGTTGAGTATTATATCAGTGGGAATTTGTATTTTATTTTTTATTATATAAGAATGTTTTTTTTCTCTGTAATTATTTTAAATTGTAAATTATTTTATCAAATTGATAATTATTTTAAATCTTTTGTTTTCGATTTTTCGCGATACATTCGCGCCCCCAAGTAGGGTTATCACGCCCTCCTGGAGGGCGCGCCCCACCGTTTGAGAAACGCTGAGATAAAGATTTCATTTCGAGTTTTGAGGACAATTTAATAACGGTATACAAGAAGTAAAATATGATTTGGAGAAGAAAAACCAGGCGATTTACATAATTTTAAAAATAAACATATATTATAATTGCAAACAAAACAAATACGTTGAGCCGCATCTTCTCAGCATATATGAGTAAAACTTTATGCCGATACAAATCATTCCTATTCCTGTTGTTACATGTTACAAATTCTTAGATTTTGAACACATTCCGTATAATAGCGTGAACTCCACAAGGAACGTGTTTTTATTGTTGGTATCGGAAATCAAATTTTGTTTTACACAAACGAAAACAATCCGCAGAAACGAAAACAAAATTAAATTAAAATATAAAATTCAAAAAAAAAAAAATCTTATTTTATTGCTAAAAAATATAAAACATACAAAATTGCAAGTTTTTTATTAACAACTTTTATGTAAGTAACATTAAATTAAAAAACTAAAAGTACTATAAATTTTGGCGCCCCCTGCCCCAGGAGCCCTTGTGCGGTGAACAATTTTGCCACCCCCACGCGGCGGCCCTGTACCCAGTTGCTCATTTTATTACAAGTAAATTAGATGCGTTAACAATGTATTGTTTATTTGACAGTTTGAAAGAAAGTGTGCCCAATTTAAAGTGTGCCCATGACTGATGATGATAGAACAACTGGTCCTGCATTTAAAAAGGTATTTGGTGAAGGTGTTAAACATTTGCTTTGCAAATGGCACCTTCATCGCGCGTGGAAAAAAACAATTAAATAATCTTGTTTCTGGTTTAGAAATTAGAAATGAAATTTATGCTTCTTTGGTAGTGCTCTTAGAAGAAACAAATTCATTTAAGTTTAAACAAATGATGGAAAATTTTAGAGTTGCATTTGTTAATAAAGAGCCTGCTTTTATTAAATATTTTGATGATTATTACTACAATAGAACAGATTTATGCAGTATGTCACATCGTCAATTTCCACATGCCTATACTGATACAAATATGTATTGTTAATCTTTTCACAATAAATTAAAAACCAGTTATTTTAAACGTAAATTTAATCGCCGAGTGGATAATTTAATCGATACATTGTTAAGAATAGAGAATGATACATATTTATCTCATCAATACAGAATTATAACTGGCACTCCCACCAGTGTTTATCCTCCAACATATTATAAACGCCACAACAATGGTTTAAGGATTCCTGATGCCTGATGGAGATATTTATGTTAAGTCAACAAATTCATGGTTAGTGAAATCGCAGACAAACGGCGATGTATTTTACGAAGTCAAAAAGATTGCGGAAACATGTTCAGATAATGATGAGTGCTATTGTAGGTGCATAAAAACAGGCGTGTTTATCTTTGTGCATGCATTTGTATACTTGTGAATGCTCTGATAATCATGCACTCTGTAAACATATTCATAAAATTCATTCCTTAATGGTTCGACAGATCCCTTCCTTTGAAAATATTTATAGTTATAATGAAATTACCGAAGATGTAGAATGTATTCCTGGTTCAGTCCCTTCTGTAACCCTTGTAGAAAGTTGCATTGATTCTTCTGTTGAAGAAACATGCGATGATGAAAGAAAAATTCGCGAGACTGAACTTTTACTTGTTAAATTAAATAGTTTCATAACAAGATAAAGTAGTTATGAGAACTCTTTCGTCATATCTAAGTAGTCATTTAAAAACAATGGTTTCAATGTGTGAATCAGTAAAAGAGGAGGGGAAAGAAATTAAACTTGAAAATTATTTATCTGATCTCAATTTGCCTTCCCAACAACATTTAAGTAAGCAATATACATTTAAACGCACTAGTAGAGTTAAAAATGTGAAAAGGAAAACTTTAGAATATCCTTCCTTACCTGTCAAAAGAGAAACAGACCTTTTAAGCTGTAGCCGTTCGGTAATTCTAAACTCAAAAAGTGAGTGCAGAAAACTGACTGAATCTTTTACGCCTGAAATAGGCTATGTACCCAATTGTAGTCAAGTTGTTTTATATATACAAGACATTCAACTACGTTTTTTTTTAGTTAAAATCTTTGGATACATATATATCAGATGAGGAGGTAAGTAATTTATCGAAAAAAAACAAATTTTCGTAATGGATGGCTTTACGATAGTATAATTGATGCGTTTAATTTAAAAATCATGCAGGGGAAAGATTGTTTTGCGGCAAAATGTTACCATACACAAATTCTAGAAAGTGGAGGTAATCTTGGAAACTTTCTCCCAGCAAACTTAATGCCACGGAATTCCTTTTCATCCCTATTAATGTCTCTTGTCATTGGGTTTTATTGGTTGCTAATTTAAGTCTGAAGAAGTTAAATTTTTATGATCCCTTAGGTTTTGGAGCTGAAAGTAAGTACGTTAATCTGATAGATTTATGGAGGAAAAAATTAAATATTTTAGTTTGTGAAGAACATGACTGGCCTGTTTCTTATCCTCTTCATGTGAGACAGACTGATAGTATGAATTGTGGTGTTTTCATATCATACTTCACAAAGATAATATTAGACAAAAAGAACGTTGTTGATACTTTTGATACAAATGAATTTAGAAAATTCATGTGTAACTCTATTACAGGTGAGTGTTTAAATAATGTTAAATATATTAGATCCAATGACATTAATGCTTGTTTGCAATGCAAGCAAAATCATACATCAGGTAATATATTTTAATTATATATAAAATGGTAACAGTAAAATGCAATTGTGTGTCCTTTTTTGTTGCATAGAAACATTTATGAAGATGTGCTATTTTTGCTTTTAGTGATGAATCAGCGTTTGATTTACTATAGTTATTTACTTGTTTTATACATGCTTTAAATCAGGGGTGGCCATGCTGTGGGGATGAGTGCTACTTTAAATTTTTCCAACAAATAAAGATGTTAAAAGAATTTTATTTATATATGGGATTTTTAAGCAAATGGAACATTTCTTATACAAGTCTCCAGTAGTGGAAATTTAAAAATAATATAATAAGTAAAGCAAAAGTACAAGTTTTATTAAACAGTCAGTTACTGTTTAATATGGCTCTTAATTTTTTTTTATCAAGTCATCCATATTAGAATTAGTTCTTGAAGATGCTTACAAAGTTAGATTCTTTTAGGTCTATGTCAGTTGATTGTGAGAAATTTTTGTTTTAATAGTAGGTTCGTTATAGGAAATATTTATTCACAAACATGTGTTGGTACAAATATTTAATACTCAATATAGTTCAGATAGCTCTAAGTTGAAAAATATTCTTCACATTTGCATTTCTGTGTAGTATAGTGTGGTAGGTCAATAATTTCGATTTGGATATGATGTGTGTATCAAATAGCATCTTCTAGAAAAATTAAAAAGAGATTTGTGAACAGATGAGTGCTTTTTTTATCATCTCGGAAAATCATTAAATCTAGTACTGAATTAATCGTGCAAAATAAATATTAAATTTTTAAATACATTATATAGCTGGGAGCATTTTTAAATTTCGTAAATAGTTCCTGCAATAATATGAAATGTTTTAAACTTTTTACTCAAAAATAGAGACAAAAAAAGTAAAAATTTATTCACACAAAAACATACATGACCAACTAGGGTCAAAATAAATATTTTTCCGGTTTCCAATCTTAAACTTAAATTATTTAGATGTCCTGTAATATCAGTAGGATAATCTAAAATAGGGCAGTTCATTGTTTTCTTCCGGATATTTGTAACACAATCCCTAAAATAACAAAATAAAGTGAGATCGTTTCGAAAATCAGAGCACACAATAGTGTGTTCTTTACATGACAGTTTTTTATGGTAAGTCAATTAAGTGTGTTTAAAATAAATTTTGAGGATTTTATTTATTTATATAATCTCGTTTCAATAAAACGATAAAAAAAGGTTTTTCATTTTTGTATTTTCAATTTTCTTAAATTTTTCAGTAAATCTTCGCGTGCCACTGTTACAACTTTGCCATGCCGCGGGTTGTCCACCCCTGCCTTAAATATTTATGATTTTTCAGGTTGCTTATCATTTGTTCTGTGTATCAAACCAGATGAATGGTGTAAATATGTTTGCTCATCAGAAATTCTTGAACGACTTTTTGATTTTATGAAATAAATGCTAGATGGGATTTCCAGCTGTGGTGACATTATGTATATTACTACTGCATCACAATTGTGAAAGACTTTCTAAAGCATCAAAAAATTTTACAAACTAATAGGTAAGTATTATGTATTAAGAGAAAATTTGTTAATATATTTTTTTAGTTATAATAGCACTTTCTTTCTACTATCTGCTTTTTTAAGACTACCATCAATGTTCGTTACATGTAACTTTACTGTCGGTACAATCCAAAATCATTCAAAAAAACGTGGTTTGAGTTATGAAAAAAGTGGCGTATTCCATCTTATGCCAAAATCGTACAACAAAAAATAACAAGTTTTTCTTAAATTGGAAAACATTTTAAAAATTAAGAAGAATCAACTATACAAGTTCAATAAAGTATGTAATTTTTAACAATGGTTTATATTAAAATACATATTTAATACAAAATACATTTTTTTAAGAAAACAGCTGTTTTATAAAATAAAATTAAGAATGTTTATTGATTTATATTTTTAAAAAGGATAAAAATTTTCATTTTAAAATGTACTAGAAATTATAGAAATCAATTATTTCTTCGATACTTGTCATAGTGAGTGCGTTTGTTATGGCGAGATTCCTCTAATTCGTTTTCTTTAATCGCAGTATTAGAATCCAAAGAGTTTTTAACCCAAACAAAAAATATTTATATCTTGGTTTTGCTACGTGGCACTCAACTTAAATAATATTAGATTTTTTTGGAATTCTTAAAGATGGATCTAAAAGAGAAAGGCTTGAAGTTAATTAGTGTAGAATATAGATTTAATAACACGAAAATAAATTCATACGCAACAATTTAGAAATAATTTTCATAAAAACGCATCAGTTTTAACACTTTTTTAAAAAACTCGTAAAAAATAGAAAATATCGTTATTTTGCAAAAAGAATTATACCGTATCGTGGCGAAATAAATGATATTTCCGATTCTGTAGTTATTTTTTGTCTGATTTCAAAACCGAAAATTGGATGGCAATTTTAAGATGGTGGGAAACGTCGGATCACCACTCGGCCGAAAAGGAACGGAAGTTCTGCCACGTAAACAACCGGCAGGAGTTAAACAATTAGACGTTTTAAGCTTTTTAATTAATATCTTTTCAACTAGTTACAATATCGGAATACAAATGGGCAATACGGCTTCCCTGGAAAATTCCCGATCTTTTGGTACCTTCCGCGAGTTTCTGCGTGGTGCAATTCGCGAGAAGATAGACGCACATAGATACATACATAGATAGATACATTTGTTTACCTTCGAATTTTAATAGTGAGAAGATAGATATTCTCTAATGTTATACATTATTTACTTCGTTTACTCAGACTCCGGTTGATTTTGCATTCAGAAAAAGTTTAATGATAAATATTTTTATGTGATGTATACAGGTACATTATGTTATGGTTTGGCAATCCTTTGTATATATATATATCGTTACGTGGATCGAGGTTTAAAGCCCATAGGGACAGGAAAAATCCTAATGTAAAAAATAACCGCAATCAGCAATTAAAGTGTAGTATAGGGGGGGGGGGCTTGGCGTTGTCAAATTCTTTTGGCGATGAAAAGCGATTACCAAGCTTTTACTTAGAAGTAGGTGTCCGGATCCCAGAATCAATTCGTTATCTCAGCATAATATGAATATAAAAATCACGAAATCCAAAGGCCCCCCCCCCATACTACATTTCAGTCGGCCATTTTTATTGTGCTAGCCACTTTTAAAGATATTGGGTGGATCGGCTCAAACGTAGTATGGGATTCGCGATTTTTCTCCCAATCCATCCAATATCTTTATAAGTGGCCAGCACAATAAAAATGGCCTTGCAAGCTGTGTAGTTGTTCCATTATTCAATGAACATGCATTATTACAAACCACAAAAGTATATAAGAAATAATTATAAGCACAAATTACACAGATACATAAATTTAATGCGGAGGCTAGGCTTTAGTATCACCCACTCACATTGGCGGGATAAGTGGTCGATTCGACAATCGAACCAAGCTTATAAATAAATCATCACCTATCTGTACACTTTAACGGTACACCTTGTCCACTTTCAATCTTCTAGCATGTCCATTTAGTTTCAAAAAGCTGTTCTGAAATAACATCATTTATTTATTTTGATTTTCCGAAAAGGATAAATACGTTATAACACGTCGACTGTTGCCAAACGGTAAAACGAAATTTAGAAAAAACATTTTTTTACAACGATTTTTTTCAAAGAACAAATGAAATTCCATCACAAAGAGTAAGAAAACGAATAAATACAACCATAAATAAATATATTTACCGTAAAATGTGCTACAATGCCCCAAAAAACTGCTCGAACCATTCATTTTTGCAGAGTTAAGACTTTACATGTTTGATGACGTCATATCTTCGCTTAAAAATTGAATTTTAAAATTGAACGAAACCTGTTTAAGAACCTTCCCCGTGTAATTTTGTGTATGTGTACCAAATTTCACGTTATTTGGTTGTCTGGATCTTGAGTTATAAGGGAACAGACAAACAGACAACAAATGCGTCTTATATGTATACTAGCTGTACCCTGCCACACTTTGCTGTGGCTCAGTCAGGTTAAAGAGAAAGCACGTGTTTTCAGTATATATAAATATTTGCAATGGAGGTATGATTTTCTATAAAAAAGTGTATAGATATACACAAAACTTTACTTAACTGATATCATTTGTAATTTGCTAACCAAACACTTGAAGTTATTGCAACTTATTTTTGTCCTTATGTTATGAACCTAAATTTATTTACATTGTATTCATAGTGGAGACCTCAAGTTTAAAGATAAACTTTAAAGGGCTCTACTCTGGATTCCTCGAGGGTAATGGGCGAGTTTTACAATGCTTATGGATATTTCTGTTAAATCAGAGGTGTGTTAACAAATGCACATTTCTCCAAACAATATCATTTGGAAACATGAATTGTATTTCCTGATGTTACATAGGAAATGTTTTGATTCTGCAGTATATCTAGCAAGCAAAGTTTTTAATGGCTCTGGTGGTTCTCCAAGTTGAGGCAGTTTAATTTTTCCAGTGGTACAAATCATTCCTTTTGTTTCTCTCTTAAATTACAGAGAATTGCAATAAGGATACACTTCAGTCATTGTACTAATGAGAAAATGGTGGCTCAACCTATAATCTTCCACTGGGTTGTACCAGAATGCAAGGTGACTGTTATTGTGTGATTGCACATCACAAAATCATGTTTGATGCTGATGTGCTGTTTCTGGTTGACCCTTCGCAGCCTACTGTGTTCCTTTTGTCGAGAACAGAGCAGATCTGATGTTGAAAACATGAATGTTGTGCTCGTAAATGTGCATCCTCAAGCCTGGCTGCCTGTTGCTCTGCTGCGCCCTCAGCATCTGTTTATGCCATTCTTTGTCTGCTTTTCTCGTTTGCTGATGCCCGTTCTTCCTCAGTTTGATGTGCAATTACACTCATTGCACTGTTTTTGCCTTGTGAGTATGACAATTTAAATTTGATTTCCTGCAAGGCATTATTTTTATGTAGTGTAGCTAACTGACTGTACTTAAAAAAGAGAAAAAAAGTTAAAACAAAAACCTATAAAATTTCAAAACATTAAAAAAAGGAAAAATCAAACAAAAAGAAAGGGGAAAAATTAAAAAATGCTAATGAAATATTTAATTTCTATTGTAAATCAATTGTCACAGTTCAATTCCAACGCAATGAGGGGCTGAAGAAATTTTCAGTCAAATATGCAAGAAAAATTCAAATATAAACACAGATTTCGCAGCAGAAATCTACGACAAAGTATTGATGAAAGATTTGTGCAATTCACTATTTGATTAGCATTAGCAGTTGTTATTAACAAATTTAAGAGCCTATCCTTAAAACAAAGTGGCTTATATCTAGACACAGACTGCTTCACACATGGACAATTATTTGGTGTCTGGGTATTTAAATATTAGCATCACTGTACAACCAAATTGCCTCCATGCAAATCACACCCTTTTCCAACCAAATCTGATTTTTTTTTCATGAAAAATGTTAGAATCTTTATTGTTTAGATATTAAGGTGCAATACGCATGACACGAATTTTGTTACGGTGATGCTAATACATAAGTACCGTTGGGGGTGTGTTCCAGAGCAGCAGTCACTAATTTTTATGGTCCACTGAAAAATTGAGATATTATTTACCCTTTTGTGAAGATTCAGTTAAAAAAAGATGAGCAACAAAAAACATATTATGGATTATGCTTTAATAAAAACTTTTAGTTACCACTTTTAGCAAATTTCCTGACTTTAGTAATTTTTTCATTTTCCATCGAAACTTGAAAGTCAACTTGGGTAACCATAGTAAATTGGTGGCAAAACACTTCAGTCTGTTGATTGTCGGTTTGTTATTGCTTTTCATGAAATTTATTTTCAGGTGTATGCAAATGTAAATAGACGTAAATATAGCTTTAGTGGTCTGCCAAACTTATAAAGTTATCACTGAGTGGTTCATGGAATGCTGAAGGTTGGCAACAGCTGATCTAGAGTAGGCACACCAGACAAATTTTGTATCTTCACAGACAATAAAGCAACACAAAATGTCTACCCATAAGCATTGTAAAACTAACCCTATGACCTCAAGAAGAGCCATTTTAAATTTATTTTCAAACTTGGCACCTCCCCACAATGTAAATAATTTTAGATTCATAACATAAGAACAAAAATACCATATAACTTGGAGTATTCTGTTAACAAATTACAAATGAAGTCTGTTTATAGAAAAGTTTTGTTTATGTATATTCACACATATTTTTTTTATAACAAAAAAAGTCATACCTCAAGTGCAAGAGGTTAAAAATATTAGAAATGTATGCTTTTTCTTTTCTTTCCTTTAAACCAGACTGAGCCACAGGAATGTGTGACTGGGTACAGCTACCTATAACAAACTTAAATGTTAAAAAGTTATAAAAAATAAATTAAAGTTCAATATTTTGATGAAATCACCAAAAACAGTTTCAACCAAAGGTACTTAGGTACTATTGCAACCCCGATTTTGTATGTGTCGTTACATGGTGAAATGGCAACCATGTGCTTCCTTTCATACAATGTTGCCAATACAGTTGCGATATGTAAATACCAAAACAAACATCAGAAAATCTTAATTTTTCCATTTGTATTTCACAGTAACATCAAATAAAATTTTGAAATCACACAAAATAGATCCTTTTTGAGTATAATGTTATTCCCCCAACTTTTAGAAATTTCAACAACTATTTAGTGGGAAAATTCCCAGTCATGCAAAAAAATATTATTATTGTGTAAAAACAGTCATAGAACGGTTTTTCCTTGTTGAATGCATATTGCAGCATTTGGCGATGTTTTACGATTTTAGGTAAATGGTCGACTGTTAAAAATAATCTATTAATTTAATTTAGGATCATCAGAAAAAGATAAAATACTTGGAAGATTTCAATTGATATGCTACTCATTTGTGGAGAGGTTTTGAAATCACGCCAAACAGATCCATAGAGTATATAATTAAAATTAGTATTTTATATATAAAAATTATCCAAAGTATATATCCCACGCTTAAAAATAAATTAAAATACAAAACAAACATGAATTGACATAAAAAGAACTAAATATTTTTATCAATGCGAAAGCATAATTTGAAAAAATAATCACTATCTTGCGACCACCTACTTCTTCAACACGTATTTGAGCCATCTGTCTGCATTGTGCTTGTTCGCTGATGCCTATTCCAATTTAATATGCATTTACCCTTCACACTGCTTTTGCTAGCCCAGTGTGATGACCTTAGTTTGATTTTCTGAAATGCAATTTAATGTACCGAAGCCAATTGACTGCACTTAAAAAGAAGGTAAAAACAAAAATGTATGAAATTGCAAAACAGCTCTGAATGGGCCTTGTATCGAAATCAATCAACATAATTCAATTTTGACGCAATGGGGGGGATTA
>BMAO01008719.1:0-34146 GCA_019973975.1 Trichonephila clavata | reverse complement strand
TGATGTGTAATTAATATAAATAAAAGCAGTCGAAAATTATTTCTGATTGTGTGTGTGAAAACTGTCGCAAAATTGCTGCCAAGGTTACCATAAATAAGAATCGGGCCAATGTTATAACAAATACACGGGATTATTTCGAAAAAGCACAACAAAATTTGAATAATATCATTTAAACACAAACTTGTAATGAAATGCTTATTAAATAACACAGATTTAACTCTCGCTTACCAATTTTTCTGTTGCAAGTAGTCTCTATTGTAGCCATGTGGATAGACTCGTAGGACAGCGGTAAATTAAACGGTGATTTAAATTCGTAGAGGTTCTCAGAAAAGATCCACATGTGGAACAAAGAGTGCATAGTTTTACTCTCTTCATGTCGGTAATTTAAAAGGCTAAAAATTCTGCTTAAGAAATGCAAGGAAAATTAAAATTACTTCTGCTTAAGTTTGTATACAAAACAATGTTATTTTGTTGAAACCGGAATAAGTTGAGGGTATTTAATGACCGCAGCGGCCCATAGTAAGCTTTACGTAGAACTTGTCCTATGGATACAACAAGGTTTTAGTACATGGGGCGCCATCTATTAAATAGACTAAAAACTAATATCTAACAATTGTTATAAAAAATTAGTGTTAATGTATGAGGTAAGTTGTTTGGCTAACTTTTTATATGATTGTGAGAATACTAATAGTAAATACAAATTTTCTGGAGGTGTTCTTGTGAAAAAAGGGTACCCTGCTAGGATCCAACCTGCAAAACTTAACAAGAAATAAAAAAATATAAAAACTGCAAAAATTTAACAATTAAATACTATAATTCTTCATTATTAAATACCTAATCAATAAATCTCGCAAGAATTTCATATACGAACCTTACAGCATGAGCGGTACAGCAAGAATGATTTTAGTAGGTTCAATTAAGCCAATGATGACTTGGCGAGTTTCAAAAAGAGGCCAAAAATATCAAGTAACCCACCCTAGTTTGTAGATTATAGACTTGAGTGCCTCCAACGAAATTAAGCATTACATGTCCGGCCTTAAGGGTTCCTTTTATCTGTCGATATCTATCTATCAGACTTAAGAAGTAGAAGTAGTAGTAATATTATGGAATATTTTTTAAATAATAAAAATATTATAAATATATGTATTGGACTGTGTATATTCTGTCTTTTCCTCGTAGTTTGAAAATGGAAATACATTTTTAAATACTCTAAACACTTCTATTGTGTTAATGCGGAATACTAATTTTATTTATCTATTTTTTTTTAAATATCGAAACCTCAAATGAAAACAAACTCAACAGCAAATTAATGTGAAGTTTTGATATATGTGTATTTGTGATTGTCAATCTTCACAAATGATTAAAAGGCTAAAATATGCGGCAAGTCTTTTCGAGAAAAATATATAGAAAATTCATTAGGTTAAAGTTTCTGACATTCTAATGTTATGAATTTGAATTATGGAAACATTTTTCTGATTATATTTGTTATATTTCACTCTTAAGTGGGACGATTGCAAATAAAATCGAAATCCATGCAAAGTAGATTATTCAAGTCCATTATTCAAACTTTCACCTTTTTCCCCCGACTTTTAAGACTGAAAAATGAATAACCTTTTTATGTGTATATATAGCTTGTATATTCCATGAGATTTCTGTTCAATACATTTAAAATTTCATTGCGAAAAGCTTCAATGCATATATTCAACTATTTATGAATATAATTTTGCCGAAAAAGTTTTGCTCTATTTTTCAGAAAATGAATTTTAATATTTCAGCGATAATAATTCGTTGTTTGTGTGAAAAAAAAGTACTTAAAGGTATTTTCTCTTCGTACATTTTAATACTGTGACTTACGTGGTACATTGTATTGCTTATCTTGAAAGTAAACGAATTTTTTTACATTTATGATAAGTTTGAAGTATGAATCTATTGGCAATTTTTTCTTACATGTCTAAAATTTTCATGCATACTACAAATTCATGTTTTATTGGATGATTATTTAAATTACTATGATTGTTAAATTAATTTTTAAAAAAAAATTAAGTGGCTTGTGTTAAAGTAATATTTTTAAACTAAGACATCTTCTTTTTCATTGTTACTGACTATTTAATATTTGTGAATAAAAGAATTAAAATTTTTCATTTGTTACTTTTATTTTACATTTATTTGTTTGATGATATTTTATTGATTTTAATATAATTGTAATGGGAGATTACATTTTTATAATTTTGTATTGGAAAAAAAAAATACTGAAATTTTTTTTTTATTTTCTTACATAGGTTTGGCTGTTTTTCCCTCCTTTCTTTTTGTCATTATATTTATAAAAGAGCAAAGATAATAAATTACAATTATAGGTACTTACATATCATATCTTTGACCAATTTGCCACTATTAAAAATGCTGTCATGTAAGGCTATGTTAAAAGCTAAGGTATATACTTTTAAACAAGCCAAGGGGATATGTTACTACTGTGCAAGACCCGGAAGGAACAGGCATCGGAATGGTTTTCACTATTGGCTTCATATTGCAGCATTTAGCAAAGCTTTTTGATTTTATGAAATTGGACAACAGTATAATTTGTAAGTACCCAGTTATGATATTTGTAAACAAAGTATAAAACACCTTTTGTTAATGTAATATATAGAAATAAGCTATGAAGTAATGATTGTTTTAAATAGAAATTTGTGTTACATTGAAATAAACTAAAAACAGTAATAAGACTTTTGCTAATGTACATTTTTAAAAATATTATCTGTTTATTTGCTGAATTGATAAGTGCTATATATGCTCAATATTCAATATGCTATTTTTTCTCTTAGAATTACATCAATAGAAATTTAAATTTTCAAATATATGTATTTGATATTCATAATGTCTTTTTATATTTATTTTCAATAGGTGGATAATAAACCATATCATGTATCATTACGAAGATACAACTTACAAAAATTTGCATTGTAAAAGAGGAAAAAAACATTATTTATATTATATCATTTTTTTAAACCCTGTTTAAAAGTAAAATGTTCTGTGAATATGTTCAAAGGCATTTCTATTTATTTTTCTTCATGTTTTATATTACTGTACCATTTTATTATAAAAATATTAAGACAAAATGTGATCAAAGAGTAAACTCCTCCAACTGTCCATTATTGAGTTCTAATTCCTTATAGTTTGTCATAGTAGCCAATTGGTCATGGTTGCAAACTGATGTCCGGTATTTTTTTATCGAGTCCTGGCATAATTAAAAACCTTTCATGTTGAGGGGCAATGAAACATTTTAAATCTGTTGAAGCTCAAAGCCTCACATTGTTGTGATACTTGTGGGGTTCCATCTCAGGTGTTATTCTTGTCACTTGATTGAGGTTCATTACCATTAGATTTCATGTAACTTTTAAGTACCATGTTAATGAGTGGCAGCGATAGCCAAGTGGTCAAGGTATCAGATCATGGCTAGCGTGCCAGAGCCCGAGACACAGGTTGGACATCTTTATGATAGATGGCGACACCACCTATCTCCACCTCCAAAATTTAGGTATGGAACTGGATGGGAGGAAAATATTCTCCAGCCCTCTACACTTGTGGTTTCTGCTGCGACCGCCCGCAAGACTTTCGGACCCACTGATTTAACGAGCACATACTCTGTGTGTACTCAGAGGGTATTTGGGATCGGCATCGAACCCAGACTTCCAGTCTGAAGTCCGATACTCTAACCACTAGGTTACCCACAACCCCCAAAAAGATTTTTGGTATGATTATATTAAAGTTTTAAAAAAATCCTACTGATAGAATACTTTGTTAAATAATGTTAAGTCACAAAAGCAGTAATTTGTAATTTTTTCACTGAAATAAGAAAGTGTAAACCTTTATGGTGGTTTTATTATCATAAAAAGTAAACAGTTTGCATTTTGATTGTGAAATTTTTGCTTATGTTAGTCAATCAAGAAGCAAATTGTTTACTTTTTGCAATAATTAAGCCATCATAAAGGTTTGTGCTTTTACTTATTTAAGTGAAAAAATTGTCATTTCTTTTTTGAATTCAATTGTATGTATCATTTTTTATACTTTATTTCAATTATACTCAGATATTTTTCATTGTCTTATTTATTTTTAAGTGTTAGTTATTAATCTCTTTTGTTTGGGTTATTTCCATATTAGTCTACAAAGTCACAAATCAGAAAGGTCGATGACTGAAGCTATGCAAGTTTTTATTAATTGAACATTTCACTTTTATTTAATGATTGTAAAATGATATAATTGTTCTCTACCAATATTTAATTACTTTATATCTCACAAAATTATTCTTTTAAATAAAGATGTTTAATACTTACCTGTTTTGGTACCATGTTATGGTAACTATTTTTCTTAGTTTTCTGTAATGTGAACATTGGGGATGATAACTGACTATACATATAAACAAAATTACGGAACAGAATTTGGTATATTTTCTGCATGTTTGGCTTCATGGTACCTCTAGTCAATTAGTATAATATATTTTATGTTTATTAATAGACTTCTTAACATATCAAATTATATATAACCAGATGTTGGATATTCTTCACAATGAAATTATATTATATGCATTCTTATGCTGCCAAATGTGAATTTAACATTTAGCCATATATGAATGAGTACATTGATATAAAGCTTCCTATAAGTGTATGAAATATGCCCATGATTTTCTCATTTGAATAACTTATAAAGTTATTTATTTACAAATTTTATATATTATGTAATAGTTAAAAATTCGTTTATAAAAAAAAAAAAGAGTTTGATTTGAAGTAGTATAAATATTTGCATGTATAAGCTTTGTTTATTAAATATTGATATTTTCCTATGAAACATGACTGCATAAGTAAAAACATGTACAAATACAATAGTCTTGTTCACATATAGGATAACTGCATTTGGCGCAGATTGATTTTACAAAATTTATCATTGATATAATACATAATATACCGTGTACTTGTAAGGCTTTCACTGTCTTTAAACAACTTGAGTTTTTAGAATTTCAAATCATTTTAGAAAGTTATAAAATAAGAAGAGAGAAAAGAAAAAAAACCTGTGTCTTGAAATATTTTTGTAAATTGCATAAATTGTCCATCAATGAACTTAATGCATTTGAAAATCATTTCGTCAGATAGTTTTGCCACTAACAGACCAAAAGTACTAATACCGATAACTATTGACTATTGAAAAAAAGATAGTCTTAACTAAAATCTGGGATTGGCATGGAATGAAATATTAAAAATATTTTATGAATATTGATCATTTATTTTTAAAATGCAGATATTTTTATGGAATATTATATATATACAATAGATTTATTTTATATGTTTATGTAACAAATACATATTATTTAACTAGTGTAATCTTTTTAGTATACAGAGGGCATGAAGATCAGGACAAGTTCAGCTGTTATAATGAATCAATGTCAAGAAATTCTTCCAAACAAATATCTGAAGTGATTAAAAGGCATAAATGCACCCAGTGTTCATATTCTACTAATAATGCTGGTCATCTGCATATGCATTTGCTAACACATTCTGGTGTTCGACCCTTTGTATGTTCATTTTGTGGTAAAGGATTTACTCAAAAAGGAAACCTGCAACGTCATCTTATTTCTCATTTAGTATCTTAATTCTTATTTGAAATTAATTTTTCAATTGTATTTACATTGCTGTTCTTTTTGTGATTTTTCAATAATTTATATTGACTTTTACTATACTTGCATTTTTTATACATGTTCCGTGACATTTTTAAATAACATTATTACCTTTACAATATTAGATTGTTTGTGAAAAGAAAATATGAATTACACATCTGAAAATATAATTTAATAAAAAAGATATTTGTAGAATAATTTTAAATTAAACAAAAAAAGTATATATTATTTATGTTTCGTAAAGTATTAATATAAAGATAAGTTTCTTTTGAACATGAAAGCTAATCACACAAGGAATATCAAGTAAAGTAATAATTAAATGTATGGAAATATTAAATGATTCATTTGTTTCAGGATATTAAATTATGAGGAAATGTTGGGTACTTAAACAAATTGTAAGCTACATAATGTTAATGTCTAAGAATTTAATTCAAATTATATATGTAGATGTCAATGTACAAAATGATATTAAAAGCAAAAATATTTAAGGATTTTAAAATTTATAACAGCACTTTCCCTTTTAAAAACTTTTATGAAATTCCATTTAAAACAAATGAAAAAAAAATAAATTTATTAATATCTATTAAATATAAGATTTGTAGACGTGTGAAAGGGAAGTGTACTATCAAGTTTTCAGAATTAAGAGGGTTGTGATACATACAATTAGCCTTTAAAAATGCATTTTAATAAATTTAGAGTATACTTATAACTTAATAGTGCCGGTAAAAAAAATGGTATCAAGACTTTTATAAATGTGCAGTTCAGTTTTGAATTGCATTTAATGGAAATGTGCAGAAGCTTTCACTTGTTTAATATTATGCTTTCAGAATGAAATGTATCTTCAAATATATATATAATTCAGCTTATAACAGTCAGAAATGTTATTCATTTTGTTTTTTAAATACATTCACGAATATAAAAATAATTCTAAATTAACACATTTGTAAAGGAACTAAATATGATGAATTACATTTTTAAAGTATTGTTTTCTTAAATATGAAAATATTTCATTTTATTTAGTATGAGCCCAATCCTTTCATTATGTTATATGTATTTATTTTAAGAATATTTTTTTGCTTTGTTTTCTGATAATATAATTTAAATAAACAGGGAATTTTTTCTGGAGTATGGTTTTAAAATAAAACAATTGAGTTATTAAATGTTTTATTTCATAAATTATTTTATTAGAATTTTTTTTTAATGTTTTAATTTCATTATGCTTTATTATGACTCTTAAATTGTGCAAACTGAAGTAACAATAGAAAATTTAAAAGTATAAAAACCCTAATAAAAATCACATGAAGAAAAAAAAGTTATGTTAAATTTTTATCAAATAATTTTACTAATGAAATGCATCTTATACTTGTTTGTATTAAACTTGTTTAATACATACTCTCTTATTATTAATGAATTGTAACTGCAACATAACGTATTGAAATTATTTTCAGTACTTTTCTCATTTCAATTTGTAGAAAATACCTGCGTTTTTAGTTTTAAAATGTTATTTTACCTGAAATAATGGTTTAAAATATCTTGTCCTGTTAAAATATGCTTCTCAGAATAAAAATTTGAAGTGAAAACTATCAAAATTGCATACTAATTTTTTTTTTATTAAAATTTTAAGACTGTTGTTAAAAAGAAGCTTCATGAATTTTTCTTAAAAATTATGTAATATATATATATATATATATAATTAAATTTTAGCTAAACAATGCATTAAGTGATATGTTATTTTAGCTCCTTAAATTGATTCAGAATATATCTGTGGAATAATCTAAGGATTGACAAAATAATCTCTTTAAGTTTTAATTCTTTAAGCAATTACTCCTAAGTTTTTGAAATCATTTCCTGTGAAAAGAAGTCTTTTCTTTTAACATAAGACATACTAAATTAAGTATTTTTTTTAAAAAAAATCATTCCTCTTTTTTTATGTTTTTTATTATAATATTTGGAATGCATTTCAATGTGTGATCCCTTATTTTGTAAAAGCAAGTTTCCATCAGTTTTTGAAGAATTTTTTTTCTTTTACACCCTTATTGTTTTATACTTTTAAAATTATAAATCATTTTGTTTCGTTATGGATTTCATCAATATTATTAAGTATTTAAACTTTGGCTATGTATAAAATTTATGAAGAAAATTACCTGTTTGTTAGAGTCAAATTTTCAAAATGGTTAATATTCCTTTAGTATCAATTCTTCTTTCCTTCTTATATGATTTTATTAATTTGATTCATGTTATCTGTTTATTCTGATAAAGATGTATATTTTTTACTGAACAGTATGAAATTGAAATGTGTTGAGTTTTTTGACTCAACAGATCACTGGCAGCAGTTAGTTCTTATACTAGACTAATCATCTGCGATTCATAAATAACTTGAAAAACTTATGTGTAAACTGTGTATGTTACATATGTGTTTGTGTAGAATGTATATATGTGTGTGTCTATATAAATTCTTCAAGAAAAAATTTTTAATTGTTGTATTCAATGTATCTGGGTATTTTTTGTTATAAAATTCCTATTTGGAGGTAATGAATTTTTTTAACATTTTGATATTAAATTTAATAAATTGCATTTATTAAAAATTGGATACATGAGAGTAGTCTGTAAGCTGATTTGTGACTTGAGGTAGTGGTTTGACTGATCACTGGAGATAATCCTGAGTAGTTATTTGTTTTCCAGGTTTTTTTTTGCATTATTATAATTGCTGTTTGCATGGTATAAAATTCAGCACAATGTTGTTGAAGTTATGTGTTTCAGCATCATTATATACCAGTACAGAATTGTTGTTAAAAAATATCCTTTTTTTATTTGTAGTGAATATTTTCCTTATATTTTCTTATGATTTGCTTAAAATGTTTTCAATTAATAAAAATTGTATTTTTTTTTTTTCAGCTCATAGTAAAAGATTTTATGGGAATCAACATTGTTCAACAATCTCACATTCATTTCCACTGTATGAATCAAAAATTAAAAAGGGAAAATTTCATTACTGTCCGATTTGTCCGTATTATACTATTTATACTACTAATTATAAAGCACATTTGAACACTCATACTGGTTCAAAACCTTTTAAATGTCCAACTTGTGCAAAAGGATTTGCTCAGAGGTCAACTTTGCTTAGACATACAATAACACATCAAAAACAAATAATTTAGTGATTATTGTATGTTTATTTTTTAAATTTCTGTCGCAAGATTTTTAATGTATTTTGATGTGCCATTGATTTATGTATCTTGAACAATTAAAATATTCATTTTGAATTTTTAAAAATGTATTGGCTCTTAATTTTATGTACTTGGTTTGTAAAAATTGCTATAAATTATAAAATAAGTTTGAAATGTTTGTTATTATAAATTTTGACTGTTTTTGTATTTTCCTAGATTAAAAAAAATTGTTTTCACCCAAGGGTATGGATTAAAAGTATTAATTTTAAAGGTGTATTTTTTTAAATCTGTAAAAAAAAAAATATTTGATAAACTAGGCTGCACTATATATTCTTGAGAATGTTCCTTGATTCAATTTATTTTTATTTTGCATTCATATAAAAATATGTTGAGCATTTTTAATGTTTAATAGTTGTATTATCTTATTGAAAGTTATTTTAAAGTTTAATCTTGCATGTGTGCAATTAGCAAAAGAAATTTTGTTTTCTTTTGGTAACATTGTTAAGACATGTGAATGCAAAATTTGTGTGAAATTCGATATATATATAAATGGTACCTTGCTATTATTTGTTGATGATTAAAATAATTGCAATAATATACAAAATTATTTTGATGTTTTTGTTATTGAGAATTTCAAATATTAGAATTTATTACAAGTATTCTGATACATATTATCAACTTGTTAATTTCTACCTAAAAACATGTTTAAGTATTCTATTTATCATTTGAATGAACTTTTTATTAGTTTTTTTTAAATTTAATTGTTGCATTTAAAAGAAATGTTTTTAAAAGAAAAATAAGCTGTATATATATTTTTTTATCTTTTTCACCTGTTTGGTGGTGTATTAAGTATTTGTATTTGTAAATATTCCATTAAGGCAACTAACAGTATAATGATTTAAATGGGTGATTTGTTAAATAATTATGGAAGAACATATATCAGAAATTTTTTTAAGATTCTTAAATATGTATATTTGGGTTGAATTTTTGCTTTATAACTGATGTCATATGTGAAATTTAAAATTAAATGCAAATATTCACAAATCTTTGTTGTTCCCAACTGTGTGGGATTTTTTTTTTTTTTGGTATACTTACAACTTTTTCAAGGGGATATGGCATGTATTTTTATATTAGTCACAAGCATTAAGGCTTGTGGACCACTAAGTCTTGATTTTATTAAAGTCTGTCATTTATATTTTGGAGTTCATTGAATCCTAATGAATATTATGTAGTTTACTCTTGAGGGGGGGGGGAGGGAATAATGTTCTACTCAAATGTTATATGATTACTTTATTGCTGTTCTAAATGAAGATTTTTCCTTCCTGTATAAAGAATTACAGTTACTAAGTAGTTTTTATTTTTAAATGGCTTTCTTTCATGTGTGTATACATACACTTAAATATTAAGATACATGATTGAAAGACCCTATTTCTAAAAAATTGATGGTCAAAAATTTTTTCAAAAAGTTATTTTCAAACATTTTTGAACCACCTTTACATATTTTTTAAATTATGAAATAAAATGTTTTACTTTTATTGTGTGTTGTATTTCTTGTTTTCACCCAAGTATAATGTTATAAATAAAAAATTTGATGGCATTTTAACCACATTGTTTTAATTTCTACAAAGACCTTTTAATACATTTTCATAATTTTATTATGGTACTGTAAGTGTATCGTTTTACTGGATACTTAATTATATTTAAGAAACTAAGAAAATTATTTAATCAATTAAATTAATAAATATTTATAAAGTATAATTTATATAAAACATAATTTTATTGTATGTCTAGCATTAAAAATCAGAAAGTTTTAAAAATGACTTTATAAAAAAATATTTTTATTATAATTAGAATGAAAACTTTGATTTAAGAATTAGTGAACTTCTGTGTTGAATACAATATTTGTGTTACTTTTTTAGTTAGGAATTTAGGTGTATTTATTTAGTTTTTCTATATTTAAATTTAAGTAAGTTTCACTTTTTCTAAAACTTATTTAAATATTATGTAGCTTATTTAAAATTTAAAAAATTATGTTTTGAAATTTTAAATAAAACAGCCATTTTGTTTTGTTAAAATAAATATATTAATCAATGTTTACTAATTCTAATTATTCATGGATGTATCATATTCATAAATATTTTTTCCAGTTTTATTAGGTGGAGTACAATTGTATCAGTATCAAAATCTTTTTTCACCGTTTGATGTGAAATCAAGAAATCGCAATAATATACTTAGATGGGGAAGCAGTCCCGCAAAAAGGCATCGTTGTAGTCTTTGCCCTTATTCAACCAATAATTCCAGTCATTTGCAAATTCATCTGGTCACTCACACCGGAGAAAGACCTCACAAATGCACAAAATGCGGTAAAACATTTTCTCAACGGAGCAGTTTAAGACGACATATCATGTGCCACATTGATTTATCGATTCAATTGTAAGGTTAGTATACCTAAAATATAACCAGTGCATAACATAGTTTTTTTTTCAAATAAAAAATATAGAAATTATATTCAAGTAGGTAATATAGCAATGTTATTGTTGGTTAGAAGAGTTTGGCAATACTAAAATTGCCAACTTGTTTGTGAAAATGAAAACTATGTTACATATAATGGTGTTTTTTGATAAAAATCTTCATGTATATAATATATGTTATTGATTAGAATGATCTTTTTTATATCTGTGCAATAAGTCTGTATTGTAATAACCTAATTTCATTCATAATAGTGACATGAAAAAACCTATAGTTTTAGTTATTAATAAGTTTTAAAAAAGTGAAGCATTTTTTAAATTATTTTATTTTATTTTAATAAAATTATCTGAACACTTTTTACAGTTTATGTACTTCAAAATTTTTATTTGGTAGAAAACATTCATTTCAGCATTTTAAAGAATCAGAAAAAATTTTAGTTTGGAAAAATTTTGAACTATTGAACAACATTTATCAAATACATTGTTGTTTACATAACAAGATTATACAGTGTAAAAAAAAAATGTTATACATTCAGATGTTTGTAAACAGCTATCATATTAAGATTTGATAGTATAAACTTACAGCCTTTGATAAAATTTAATTGAATTTTATATATAAGGAAATCATTTGATTTTATTATAAGCACTGAAAATTACATTTTACTCATGTTATTTGAATAGCTGTTATTGCGTAAAAATATTTCATACTACACATGAATAATTTTATTGATATTCGTATGGTGTATGATAATATATGCATTGATTAATAGTTATCTTAACTCTTTACATTTCTTGCCATTGTTTATATGTAAATTTTCTAGCGAAACAAGAGTCAGTAAACTAAAATATATTATATTCTAGCTAAAAAAATTTTCTCTTAATATGATTAAGAGAATTTATTTTGTTTTGTTAATGATCTCTCTTTATAAAAGAGTGATTCATTTCAGTGTTATTTATTGATGTGTACCAAAGAGTTAGCTATGGAAGAATGAAAAACATTCCTGAATGCTTGTGATTTTTTTGAATGACTTTGACATTTAATGTCAGCAATGTGTTTGAAGGAATAATTATTACTCCGAAGAAAAAGAATTTGTTACTGCTTAAAGCAATCTGTAAATGCCTAAAAATTACTGAAATATTTGTGCTACTTTTGTGTAATGGTGTATTGCTTTCAAGCAAAGTATGCCATAATATTTAGAAGGAAATTTTAGCACACTAAAAGTATCAGGGCTTTTATAATAGGGTTTGTAGTCTGTGATCATTGTTTATAGTTTAAGAATAGATAATTTTTGTAGAATTGTACATACAATTTTCCACATTTGTAAATTAATATATTATCATTCTTGTGTATTTTTAGTATTTAGTAGAGGTCCTAAACTTTTCTGATGGGTAAACAGCCTTTTTTTTTTTAATTTTTTTTTTAGAAATTTAATCATAAAACTGAAGATATATAATGATCAACTATATTTTAAAATTTATTAACATTGAATTGATTTTAATTTGTATACAGATTCATTAACTCAAAACTTAACAGAAAAAAAATTTGATCAATTAACATTTTTGTTTTATTTAGCAATTTTATATTTATTAAAAGTGATAATTTTTTTTCAAGATTTTTATCCAGTTTGCTCCATTTAAAGTTAAAAACAAACCTTTAAATTTCCAAAATATCTTTCTGTTAAACTAACCATAGCTTAATTTTTAAACTTTTTTTTAAAAATATGAAATAAGTGAAAAGAGGGGGGGGGGGGGTATCACAAAAACAGGACATTTTTTTTTAACTTAGCAATTATATATTTTCAGCTGTTTGTCCAATGTATTAAAAACTTCTACTACACTAAATGTTTAATTATAAACTAAAATGCTTGTCTTTTTAAGTAATATTTAAAAATGAGTATTTCTAATAGCAATAAAAAAATTACAGTATTCTCCTTTTAATATGATTAATGTTTTGAAACATGAATTAAATTCATCAGAAGGAAATTTTCTTGCATGTAAGAAAATGAATTCAAATAAAGAAATTGCTTAGATTCGATGTTAAAAAGGTTCAATATCTTAAATATAAATTTTTGGTCTAAGGGTGCAAAAAAAATCCCTTTCAAAAACATATATTTGAAGGTATGTAATTAATATAATTATCATTTTTCAATAATAGTCATAGTTGTATTGTTTTTCACATATAATTTAATTATATTTTATCGATGAAAATGCACTTAAAAACCAAGGTAAAATATGAATAATAAACATCTATATAGGGATTTCAAACAGAAAGGTAACAAGCCCATTCAAAGTAAACGTTTATTCAGGAAATAAATATATATATGCAAAGTAGGAAGGGATAGGTACATACTACTTCTCTACATAATCACCATACTTATCGAGACACAGAACCATCGAAACCAGCATCCTAGAAATAAGCGTCAAAGTTGTACAATCATGTCAAAAAGGTTTGCTGAGCCTCAGCATTGGTTCTGATATGCTGATCTCCCAAGTGTTTCTTTACGATGAAGTGTAAGTGTATAACGATCACATTTGAATCAAGCTTCCACACAGCAAACATTGTCATCTGCTGTGGATGTGCTTGGTCGCCCTGCTCTTTCTTCATCTAGCACATTTGTTCTACCTTTTTCAAATTCTGTGCACCAAAACTACAACTGTTTTTGTGACATAACACTTGTATCATATACTTCTACCAGTTGCCCATGAACTTGAGTAGAATTTTTTTTTAAATACAAAAAATCATCTCCCATTTATTTTAATTGTAGACCATGTTTCTCTGAACTCAGCCATCTTGTAATTGAGAATTGGTCATGTTACTGGAGAACCAGCTCTCTTTACTGGCACCATTTGGATGCTGTGATTGTCTTTGTTATCTTAAGAATTTTTATTCATAGGGATAGTTTACACATCCCTCAGAGCTCTTGTTACCTTTCTGTTTGAAACCCCTACATGATTTAAAAAGTTTTAATATGTTTGCATTATATAATAGTAGTTTTAAAGAAAATCTTATGCCTTATCTAAAGTACAATAAATAATCATGTACAAACCATCATAATCATTTCATAAACTTATTTTTATCATTTACTATAATGCCTTATATTTAAATTGATTTGGGGGATACCCAAGAAGTATTTAAAAAATTTCTGCTATGGTGTTCACCGTCCATTCCTCAGGATTACTAGATTGAATTTTTTTATGTATCATTTAACTCAGGTGTTTTACATAACAATATAAAATATTTGTATGCATTAAATATTGTTACTATTTCTTATAGAATTTTCCAGTGAAAATCGTTTAACACAAAACTGAGGGGACTGAAATATTTTTTCATGTTAAAGGATATTACAAGAAAAATATATTTTCAACAAATTAAGTTTGTTATAGTACATTTTATTTACATATGCATGTGTTTCATAAAAATCAATGAAACATTCACAAAAACTTAATGAAATTTTTTCAAAATTTTCAAGTTTTTTTTAAAACAAAGCATTTATTGAGTTTTTGGAATATCTGGTATTTTTCTTTACATTGTCTTTTTTAACATGCAAATGTTCGACATTGTCCATTTTGTTACTCTTTTCGCCATTGGAATATTCGCCTAAATAACTGCACATACTTTTCATGACATTCCTCATTTTGGATGACATGAGAACAGGAGCTGCATATTTAATTCATTTTTGTTTTCAGGATCTGTATCAATGATATTTTTTTGAGCTTTGAACAAACTCCAAAATGTCTTCGTCTGCCATAATTAGGAATGTATACACATTATCATCACCTACTGCAAGGAATTCTTCCCACGATACAGTATGGCAATCCAATAATACAGAAACTTTCTAAAACACCCCTTTTGAATCTCGCCTATGCAGCTGGTGTTTTCGGTATTTAGTTCATTTACAGAAAAAAACTCTTTTCGTATTAAGCGATTTTCGTTTCATGTTAAGAGAAAAAAAACATGAAAGTACATAGTAGTTTGTCGGGACCGTTGTATTATTTTGTGTTAACCAATATTTCATCTTAAGCATTTTCACATGAAATGTATTTCACTGTATAAGGAATTTTTGCTTCTGAAAACACAAGACTGTATATTTGTAATTGTATGTAAAAAAGAATATTTTTAATTTCCCTGTTTTGATTAGGAAAAATTTTTTACTATTTCTTGAACTTCAATTTCTTAAAGGAAATATTATTTCGTACATCAAACTGTTTTTGATTTATGAATAGGAATGTACTCTTGATATACATTAATTTGTATAAATACATAATTTTTCCACATAACAGGAAGTATGAATTGCATATCCTTACTAATATTATAAACGTGTAAGTTTGGATGTTTGTTACTCTTTCACGCAAAAACAACTGAATGGATTTTAATTAAACTTTACAATAATATAGCTTATACATCAGAATAACACATAGGCTATAGTTTATAAAGATATTGTGTGAAGTGTCCAAAATATAACGAAAAATGTCAAGCAGGAAAAAATTCTGCCATTTGCAAGCTATTCTGGTATGTGCTGTAAAAACTGTTAGAGTTTATACGTATATAATCGCATATACAAAAAAAGCTCATGACAGCATAGATCCATCTTTTATGTGTAAGCCATTATCTCCAAAATAGTGAACCATAAATATAATAAAAATTGATCATTTATTTCAATGTACGTTTTTTTTAATGATTTTATTATCAACCGATCGCTATGAAAATTGGCAAATATATGTTATTCTCTTTTGGAAAAGGTTTTTATGCAATCCTTTTTGTTGTAGTTCTCCACCAGGTGGCGCTATAGCATATCAATTTCTGCTTCACTCAATTCATTGCCAACATGGTCACCAAAATGATGCTCTATTGTCAACATTTCGTTATGTTTCCATTGAATTGCCATTATAATTTAAAGAATGGCGTTGCTTGCGAATATTACAATTTTAACATAAAATAAATACAACAGAAAGTAATATTAACATATTACACATCCAGATATAAATTATTTAACTACTTTAAGCATTCATTACACAAAATTTGTAACAATGTGTTACTTTTGCTGAGCAGAGATCAGCTTAGGAAGGTGTTTTCAAAAATCGACTCACAAGAGTTACTGGGCGATACAAATTTTAAAAAAATTCTTTTTATCAGCAATTAGATCCACAGATTTAAAATTTAACAAACATTTTTTTGTTGTTGTTCAATTAAGATATGCAAAAAGCTTTTTTTTTTGTTACATTTGCAATTCATGTAAAATTAAATTAAAAACTTCTTTATATTTCAATCTGTACTATTTTAATTTTTCAATTCACATATGCGTATATCAGCTAGTACTACAATATTGTTTAAGGAGAGAGAAAAAACTGAAGTTACCAAATTACAAATTCAAGAATAAACCAATTTCACTTCGGGATATATTTTTGTAGAAAACGTTCAATAAATGTACATATAAGTGAAGAGAAATCTTTTAAAACGTATCTTAAGTGTTATTTGAATGACCTGACACTTTATTAACCATTCTGTGTAATTCAAAAATTCTTCCATGAGAATACATTTTAAATTAATGTATCAAACAAAAATATTTATATTTTAGTTTACAAAAATAAGGTATTTTTTTCTAAAGACTTTAAAGATGTACATAATAAATTATGTAAACACAGGTTCTTTTGTAGATTTACAAGGTTAATTTAGTGAAAATGTATTTGAATGTTATATGAATATATTGCAAATTGGAAGACAGAATGGAATTCTGAGGAAGGCCAGGGCCTATCCAATGCTGCTGCGCCAGTGAAGATGGATATGTTAAAATGGCTAGGATATAAAATTCAACTAATTCTGTATTTAAATGCTACAATTCTCAAACTTTTTAAACTTGTTGTATCCTTTTAACCCTACCCCAAAGTCAATAACTAAACATTAAAAAAAGGTAAAAATGAATTAAACATCTATAAAAAATTCTGCATATATTTGATTGAAATCCAAATTCAGTTTCAAACTACTGTTGCAAGAATTTCATAGAAGCTGAAATTTTTCCCTTTGAAGGTACATATTTTTTCCCCCTCCAGAGGGAAATTCAAGGTATTCAGCTTTTTTGAAAGTATTGCAAAATATGCTAGTCTCATTACAAGAATCTTTGTCTTTCTTTAGTTAAAATATAAATTTCCATTTGTAGTTCGAATGTACATGATAGAACATTACACAACAGCCATTGTATATTTCTGTAGTTTAAGAAACACCAATACTAATAGTTTTTTTTTTTTGGAAAAATCTTTCCTTCGATGGTGCTTTAGGTGTCATGTCTTACCGCAATGAATTTAAAACAGAATCATTGAAAGTTTTGAAATATTTCACAACACTAGTAAAAACACAGCAGTGCACATTTAGAAAACTGTTGATTTAATGTAATAAATGTATTTCAGTAACTTTTTAAGAATTCAGGAGCAAGGATGCTTTATTGTACAATGTTGCATATTTTATCTACATTACTTTTTAATTCAAACTATGCAGTATGAAGTCTTAGGTGCTTAGTTCATCCCGAGTGCTGGAAATGAAAGCAATTTTCACAAAATTATGCTCACTAGCTTTACTTTGTTTCTTTTTGCAGTTTTATCAGAGTAAGTTTTTTTCCAGAACTGTAAGTCTATTAAAATATGCCCCCCCCACACACACAGAATACTTAATCAATAAATTTACAAAGTGAATTATGTCTTCTTTCAAGTAAAAAAATGGTTTTTTTTTAATATTTCAAGTAAAAAAATCTGATGCTAAATTAAATTTAAATACAGTATACTTGCTTTTTTCTTGTGGATTTTGTCTAGTTTTTTAATATTGAATTTTACATATTCAAAAAATTTTCTTTACCATTTATTTGTTCCAAGAGCTTCTAAAAAATACCTATAACTTTGTTTAGATTCAAAATTTGTCATACCTTGCAAGTAGTAAGCACAAGTTTCTCTAAAATAATTAAGTATTTGACTTTAATCATTGAATATTCTAATATGATGTTTGCAATCTAGAGACTCGCACCTTTTTAGATAAAATTTTGAAATTAATGAATCCAGGCCTTCATTTCAGTTCCAAGTATGTTAGATAGGATAAATTTCTCTGCACATTTTTTTGCTTGTTTTTCAGAATATTGCAGCATTATAATTATATCATGTATCTTGAATTGAAGGATAAAACTGCATGAGTTCATGAATGACCCAAGAACTTTTCCATCACACAAGTCGAATGGTCTGAAATGACATGTCCATAGCTTGTGCATGCTTATTTGAAAAATGCCAACATTTCATGCTAATTAACTGGTGTATTTTTTTCAACATGGGACAGCCTTTTTAAATCTAAAATGTTTCCCATTTCTGCCTATATTATGCTGAATGCCTTTTGTGTTCCAAGTGCCATAATTTCTAATAGTTAATATATTATGCGAGAGATGGTGCACCTGATAATATTTAGTATAGTTACCTTTTTCATAATTGTGCTCTACAGAATTACAAAGATCTACAAATGAAAAATAGAAAGTTTGCATACTCCACATTTCTTTGCTAATGTATTTTATTGATTTTTAGAAATTTTTTTTAACAGTTTTTACAGTAATTCAAAATGAAAAAGATAAAACATTACTTTTTTTTAAGACAATGATATTTTACACAATATAACTCATTTAACTTTAAGCAAAAATAAAAATTATCCGATATCTTTTGAAGTTATTTATATTAGCAAGGAATGATTTGAATATAATTTCTTGCTGCAACAGCATCCTTACTTGCATCATTCATTACAAGATAAATTGACTTTCTTATAACTGATACTGGATACTGAACAGATGCCATCAATTTCTCAAATAAAAAAGAAACTGTTGTGTTGTATTCACACAATGTACAAACATACAAGCAAGGACATGTCATGTATCCATTTAATGCTGAAATAAATTTTTGATAAACTTTCAAAATGTTTGTATCAAGACATTCTGTTTAACGCCATTTTGAAAAAATGAGCAAATTTTTTGGCACTTAAAAGGAAGGTTAGTCGTATACTTGAAGCACAAGTTCAGATTCATATAAAATTATTTTTACATATTTACTTCACAAACCATTTTGTAGTTTTTCTTTTCAAATCAGCACAACCAAGCGTACATTATATACTATTTAATTTGGCTTCTCTTGTACATGCTAATATAATAATGTTAATTTAACAGTATTTGTCATAATAAATACTTACTCAAATCTAATTGAAAAGAAAAATATTTTGTTAAATTTTTTACATTTTTGATACTCACATTGTATTGAAAGACCAATTTTATTTTAATGGAACTGTTTTTAGCAAGTATGTGTTGCATAATGGTTCATTAATTATAAATATATAAAATGCAAAAAAATCTCAGTACAAATTAAAGCAATATTAGTAGGAATTTTAAAATTTTTGATAAGGTTAATTATTTACCACCTGATTCATTTTTAACAGAATTAGTAGTAGAATGTCTTGTCTTTTTTAAAATTTTCTGAACATTTTTTTCCAAATACATAGAGTGACAAATATTTTGATGTAAAATTTTTACAGAAATGACTTTTCTTCATCAATATCAGTTATAAATACAAAACTACAATATATTCTTAAATTAGGTATTTTATTATACATTTGTGATAGCAGAAATGCATAAGTTACTTTAACTATTTGTGTTTCGACTTAAAATTGTATAATTTCTCGTATCTTTTTTTTATATAATAATTCTATTGAAAACATCTTGAATGCTGATAAAAAAAATATATACATTATATAAAATCGTTGTATGTGTGTAATACATATTCACTAATACAATTTCTTCCCTGTTTATTTATATTTTGTACAATATGTATAAATTGTAATCTGTATTTTAGTAAATCTTAATAAATTGTGAAAGTACTTTGCCCAGTATTCAATATATGTGGTAATTTTTTTTTCATATATATAAAATTTATTATACAGTTTTTAACTTTACACAAATAAATATCACCACCATTTTTCATATCTAATATACTCATTTTTGATACCTAGTTTTTGCAGCCAGTTGGCAACATCATCTGTCATTGTAGCGGGCCCACATACATAACATAATGTTTTTTCTCCCAAGGTCTGGATAGAATCTGCAACATTGTGTTCATCTACTCGAGAATCTAGAAGGAGGGGAATATACATAAAATAAGTAAAGCATACCACTATCAACTGGATATTAATTAAGGAATATACACAAGAAAATCAGTTTAATCAAATAGTGTATTTAAAATTTATGTAACTTTAAACACCCAATAATTTTTTGTACCCCTTCACATTGGTTTATAAATTTGATTGGTTTGAATAAGCCTTCTAAAGCTAAGTTTAACATACCCTGTAATTCAATCTGTCAGATAACACCTGAATTATACCTATTTTACAATACAAAAACTTGAAAGACTCATAGTTAAAATGTAGCATTTTGGACATTGAATAGTGTATATTTTGGATCAGAATATTTTAAATGGTACAAAAGAGTAATTAAAATAGAATGGTTCTCTTGACTTTTATCAATGGTAGTTAAATCCTAGGAAGATTTATCAATTTCTTTTACATGATCATATGAGTAGTTTATTTCATTAGAAAGAAAATCAAGTCAAAATCATATAAATATTATGCTAACTTTAATATAAAAATAGTAACAGTAAAATCTGCAATCATAAAATTACATGACATATATTTGAGCTATTCTTTGAAAGTGATGTATAAATTGAATTTTGACAAATAGTTAGTGATAACAATGAATGCAATCTGCAACGATTTTTTTAATCCATAAACAGTCCCCCCCCCCTAAAAATCTTTCAAAATTTAAATCATTTTGTCAATATAATTTTATGTACAGTTAAAGAAATTACAAATATAATTATTTTTGAAAATGGAAAAAATCCACTTTCTGCAAAGACACAATAGTTCAAAAATTATATTACATAATTTTTCATTTTCTCACTGGAATTTTAGTGTGTAGATGGCACATAAATATAAAGTTATAGTTAAAATAATTTAAATGCCATTCCTGAATAAATATTGAAATAAAGCCTTTTTGGCATATTTAATACATAAATGTAAAATTTTCATTTTGTTGACTTTAAAAGTGTGCAAGTCTATATGAGGTAATCAAGTGCATAAATATGAAACAATCACATAAACTTAAAAAATCAATGTAATATCTAAATAAATAGCAATACGAGTCACTTATTTTTTATATAACCAACATGTACCAATATTTTTTGAACCATTTAAATACAAACCCTTTAATTCATATAATATAAAATGGACTTGCACTTCTTTCAAAACAAATGGCTCATTTTCCTTCTGCACAATAAAGTAAATTTACATTAAGCAGGATAGTTCACATTTCTTACAAGAGTCCCAAATATGGCCATTGAAGCATATGTCTGTGCTTCTCTGTTTTTGTGTTAAGATATCTGCAGATTGTAACGGTTAGATAACAGATATTTTTTAAATTAAAAAGTTGGTGTAAATCTCATTAATTGCTCATTGAAAATACCAACTTTAATCAAATTACTAGGAAGGTATATTGAGAAATAGAAATTAAAAAGATTTTATGGAATAATTATTTTTGCTATTCCTTTTCAAAGATGCATGTGCACACAGCATTTTGTACACAAACTGCATGTTGAGAATACTATAACAGAAAACATGAAAACAACTCACAATGAATACCTGGTCCTGGTTCAGTTTCTTGTTGCCTTGTTACAAAATATTGACAGGTTAATGTGGGATGCTCTTTTTCCATAATATTAAAAGTATCCTAAAATTTTAGAAATACAACAAAAAAATCCATTACAATTGCATTCACTATTTTAAATAAATACATAGTATAAATTTTAATTAACTAATTAATATAGTAATATATAATAAAGTAACTAATTAAAACAGTTCAATTCTAAATCACACATTTTAAAATAAATGAACTAATGTTCACAAATATGAACATTAACATAGCATTGTTCATAATTCAGCAATGAAAAGTAAAGACCAGGGCTCGACAACCTTTGGTATGTGGAAAAATTCTCAGTAGTACTCTACAAAATTATGAGATTAAGTTAAATCTCTCAGTTTCTCCTTTCTACACCTTGCATATTTTTATATAAAGACTATTTAGTTTCTGTCATAAAACAATTTTACTGAATCAGCCTGTAATTTGTATGTTGTACGTAAAAAAAAAAATCCTCTGTTTAAATGTGAGCCATTTCTAGCTTCAAATAAGTGATCAATGAAAATCAAAATGACTGTGTAATACTTATAAAATGAATCATAACACTCATCGTGTGTGTGTGTGGGGGGGAGTAGCTTGTTCTTTCCTCACCAATCGTAAGAGAGAGAAAACAAATGTTTTAGAAATGAATCGAAATCCTGCTGAGAAAACTCTTTGCTACTGAAATATAATAAACAAAAAATGAGTTATTCAATCAATATGCATAATTATGACTGAAAATAAGCATGGTGAAAAAATCCTCACTCGTGGAATGTTAGGTATGGGAAGTGAAACTAATTTCATACCAAATTCCTTTTTTAAAAAAATCAAATGGTGACTAAAAAAAGAAAATTTGATGCTCGTGGTTTTCAAGATTCTTAGATGAATTAATTTGGATTCATACAACAAAAAGATTGCTTTGCATGTGTGTTATGTCACGAAAACATTGTATGTGGTACAAAGTATGTTGCATGAGTCAAGTGCACAAAGACATTTTCAAACTTAACACCAGATATCATTTTTGGTTCTACATATCTATGTTAACAAATTTTTCCTCATATGAAATATATTTGAGTTCACAAAAAGTTGCTTAACAATTCAGAATCATGAGTCAAATTGAAATTTTAATTTAACTATGCTGCATGAACATTTATATCTTATATTGTTTATTTCTTATTTTAATAAATATTCTTGCAGCATATGTACAATTTTTACTTTTTAGTTATATTAAAGAAATGGTCATATTTTACGCTTACTCCTTATTTTAATAAATATTCTTAAAACACATTTTTATGCACCATTTAAATTTTTTTTACTTATGTTGAAGAAACTGTTATAGTTTATGCTGCTTATTTTTGTGTTATTAAATATCTTTAAATGATGCATAATTAAAATATTCTTAAGACTCCAAATCTGTATTCTTGATCTCTATTGCCCCTGGAATCGAATTGTTTCAAATATTTTCTATTGTGTGGCATCCTGGAGATTGGTTTGACACACCACAACTAAAAGGGTACTGACCCCTGGTAAATACCATAATTTCTGGAAGAAATGTCATAGTGTTTAAAACATAAAACTTTCAGTGAGTATGTTGGGATGTTTATATGCACATAAAAATTTTTTAGTAGCTTCTCATTGTAAATAACTTGCATCATCTTGGTGCTGCCCCACATAAAAAAAAAGCATTAGGTAGTTTTCTTCAAATTTATTTATGTTTATATTTTTCCCCTTTGACAAACAAACCCAAATGCTAATTCTTTTAAAAAAAATTTCGCTAAATGTTTTTTGATTCAGATAGTGAAGAATTGGATTTTGTTGGCTTCACATGATGTACAATTCACAGTAATTATCTTTGTTGCAAAAAGTAAAATTTTCTTCTGTCATTTGATTTACTACCTCATCATTGCAATATTTCTTTATAATATAGTATGAGTATTACATATATTTATCTAATAAAAAAATCTATATAAGTACATCATGAATGTAAGTATATTTTTAGTATTTCAAGTATATTTTAATATGTTATGCTTTTATACAATTTTCTTAATTGATATGCCATATATCAAGACAGTCAAGATTATGGAACTGTGATGTTCTAGCAAGTATTTTTGTGTCATTTTACTTGGGTGCAGCATTTATGCTGAGGCAGCTTTTCTTCCAGAAATAATGATATATATAGAATTCAATTTCGATGAAATTATTTCAATTCCATCAAAAAGGCAAATTTTTTATCACCTTATATTTAGAAGATTCCACAATCAAAAACATTTAGCTTAGGTAGAAAAGATTCAATTAGGCCTTATTTTTATGCAGAAAATCAAAGATTACTAGCTTACCCATTTATTTATTTTTATATATATTTTTAAATATTGCTTTAGTTCTTAAACATTTTTTTTTCTTCATACTTAAATATGTACAATTTTAATCATGCATAAAAAATGTTTTAGGAGTATTCTTATTTAAAAATAGTACACCTTACATAAAAACAGTATAAAAAAGTTTTTCTTCCACTTATTATTAATGCATGCATTCAATGTTAAATGTATTTCTGTTTATAATCATCATGAAAATACTGCTTTACATCAGTGAACTTCAACTGTGTTCCATGGAACCTTGGGGTTCCACAAATCATAGCAAAAAATTTAAAAGAAAACTATTAATGTGAATTTATGTTCTCTATGAAGTTGGTATAGTCACAAGTATCTAAAGCTGATTCCAATCATTAAATATAAATTTTTTATTTATACATAACTTTATTTAGTAATACATTTTTTAACTTTCATTATAATTCCGTTAAAGAATATTAAAGCACATTTTCTTTACATGGGAATATTCTATTTGCTATCCTGTGTGTTCCACAGAATAATTTTACACTTGTTAGTGTAATTTGTACAACTAAATAGTTTCCTAATGGAAAATGCATCTTCTTACATTTGTGGAAAAAACACTCATAATGAAGAAGAGGGGACAACTTATAAACATCACTAGAGATTGGATGTTAAAATCTAATTTTAAGCAAAAACAGTTCTTAAATTTTAGGTTGCAAATTCATACAAAATACACAGCGTTTTTCACACAGATATAAAAATACTACCATTCAGAACAATGGATTGTAAGTGAAAAACATTTCTCAATGTGAAAGGCTACAAAAACAAAACACAAAGATAAATTAAATGCAAAATATGAAATGCACCTACAGATAATCTCAATAGACCTAGACTCTAACAGTTGGTGTAAAAAACGCAAGCACATATCCTAATGTAATGCAAGGGTAGGTGACACTTGGATCACAAATTAATATTAATGGGCAAGTTAAATTACATTAATATTAATTTTAAAAAATTATAAAAAATACAATATTTTTGAAATTGTCTTTCCATAATGTATGCAAAATGTTGATCTACTTTAAATATTAGTTAAAGAAATATTATTTTAAGGAGGAGGGGAATGAGGTTCCTCGAAAACACTGTATAGTTCTAAGGGTTCCAAGAGTCGAAAAAATTTGAAGACTACTGCTTTACACCATTGTAACAAAAAAATCTCATAAGATTTAATTTTCAATATAAAATTTGTAGTTCATAATTTACATCAGATAACAAATATCTGTGGAAGTTCAAAACTTTAATAATAAAGAAAATAATTAATTATGAATTTTTTTCCCTCCTTACCTTAAAAACAAGCTCATTTTCAGTCCTGGCACTATATAATAAATGGACTCTCCCTGGTTGAATTGCTGATTCAGTTTGATAATGAGTTGCTAATAGTAGATCTCTATATTCACATAATATAGATACTAAGGGATTTATTCCTACTCCACCACCAACTAATAGTAAATTAGCCTCTGCTTCAAATTTGTTAGACAATGGGTCATAATAAAAATCACCTCCTACTCGTATTTGTACTTCTTCACCAGGTGTACACTAATGGGAAAAAAGCATGTATATATTTCAAATTTAAAATAAATGTGTTATATACAAGACAAATTTCAAAAGCATTACAATTATTTTAAAGAGGTCTTCCAACATTTTTCAATAAAAAAAACTTTTGATATTTTTTAATCAATCAACATTTTTTTTTAGAATTTGAGTAGTGAAGTCTTGAATAAGTACAATTTGTCTATAGTTTTATTATAAAAAATAATACATTAGAAATTTGTACAATGCTTACATTGTTATGAACCCAGTGTGTTGGAGGGAATTTTCCATATTTAACTGCCAATTCTAAAATACCCATTTCCTTTGCTTCATTAGGAGCAGATGTCATACTATAACCTGTAACTTCTGAAATACCCGGTACATAAAAATCTACCCTGGAAAAGAATAATTTAATACAGCATCAACAGTTTATTTAAACATACTTAAAATTGAAGCAAGCCTTTTTAGATATACTTTTTTTTTACCATTGTCCAGCTTTAAAAGAGAATCCTGCTTCTTTAACATTAAGGCGTAATATTTTTATGGTTGACGAAGCATTGAATACATCCAAAACTACAGCAGTATATATTTTCTAAATGAAAAAATCACATAGTTAGTTATTTCTATAAATGAGCAAGCAATACATTATATGAATAGACATTTAAATATAAACTATATTAGACATATATATGAAATGGTCAATATGATTTATTGGTTACTGTTAATAATTGCCAGTTATTATTAATGATAATTTAGTTAATATTAATAAACAGGACAATAATTTAGTTAATATTTGACAGGAGATTTCCAATATGCATGCATAACAGCACCGGTTTAAATTCATTTTGAGCCCTGGGCGTAGAAGATCTATGAGCCCCCTTGGCACTGGCGGGTCTAAGGAGGAGCTCTTGGATCCAGTTAAGTCCAGCTCATCTGGGTCACTGCCCAGAGTGCCTAATGGATAAGCCTGCACTGATGCATAATTGTAATTTCCTATACAAATAGCTAGAAGTCAGTTATTTGTAAAGACAGAATTATATCAATAATTGTTTTTCAGTGAAAAATACAAAGCAAAAGTTAGTAACAAATCAATGATGTGAAGTAAATAAACAGATATCCTGAAATAGCCAGATTTGAAAACTTACATTAAAAAGAATAAGCGAGGGTTCTTTACAGAGTTTGGTCAGCATTTATTAACCAGAAGTGCCATCTGTTTTCATTAGAACAGTTTGAACTTTTGTTTTAATGAATGAAAAATAAAAAACTTGGTATTTTTATAGAGTTAATAAGATGGCCTATATGAAATAAAATCATAAAATTCTTTTTCACCAAATCCAAAATTTTAAAGTAGTTACATACCTTAACTCTACTAATGTTGATAATGACATATTTATTATCATAGCACAGATATATAAATAAATTACGTTTAAGTTGAAGCTTCAATTCCTAATTAATCAGACTGACTGAACTTCATTAGCAATTAAAAATAACCAGTCAATGTGATTAATGTGCATTATTTATTACATTAACCAAAAAAATGTAGTTATCAATAATAACTGGTGATTATTAATTATAGCCGGATTTACTACCTTAACTGTAACTTATACAAACATGTACACTATTTTATGTTTACTGTTTATGTTATATTATTTATTAATGTTTACTGAAAAATTTTTTAAATAAAATATTCAAATCAAAAACAAAGGATTTTTAAAATAAATACAAGGGAATACAAGTGTATAAGAAAAAAAAACTATACAAAATGAAATCTAAAGATGACACTCTTATTTAGGGATGTGCTCAAATCCATACGATACTTTTCTTAATCATGTGTAGATGACTTTATTACCTCAATAATACAAGCCCTTGAAAACTATATATTTTGCTCACAAAATAATTTTTTAAATAGGCCTTTACTTAATAAAAGAATTTAACAAGTTGCAACAACAAAGGTTGACAACAACAATCACATGGTACGTGATCAAAAGCAGAAGAGTAGTATGGTTTATCATAAATCATTTGAACACATGTGAAATTTTGTTGGTTACTAGAGATTGGTTAAGAAGTTTGTTAAATGAATTAGTAGCAAATGAACTGCATGTAAACTAGAATACTATTGTGTTTACTGGTTAATGTTTTGTTACAGGATTTGTACAATTGCTATTGTGAATGTAAGTGTGGAAAAGATGAGATTGTAGAAGCAAGTTTAGTAAAATTAAATTATGCAAGCAGTAAGGTTGTTAATAGACAGGTGTGAGGAGGGATTGAATAAATATTTTGGTACTTGCATATTATCGCATCCTATTGGCAACATTACACAAAACAAAGCACCTGGTTGCCAATTCAGCGCATACGTACATAGGAAACCTAGGTTGCCAACTTGGTGAGTTATTAATAGAGTTGGCGATTGTTGCAATAATACACAAGTATCAATATTTTTTCAGATATCCCTGCATAATATGATCTGTTTTCTTTGGTATTTACATTTTTTATGATTTTCATTGTTTTTTAGAATTTTGATTTTTCTTCAAAATGCTGTTCAATGTGTCGTAACATTTTTAATTGTTACATTACACCATCCTGTTTCCCATCAGCTTCGAGTTTTAAAAGTCTGCTTGTGACACAATTTTAAAATTTTTTGCCAAACTAAACATCAATATAGGTTTTTCTAGGAATACATTTATCTTAAGACAACAGCTATTAAAACAATATCAAATTTAATTTTATGCATTAGTAGGATAATCATGGAAGAAACCAAGTTTTGTTAATTTATCTACAATAACAAATAAGAGATGTTTTAAATGAAGAAATATGCAACTTCCAATTAGTATGCATTGTCACATTTCTTTTTTATAATGAGCCAATTTATAAAATATTGTTATAAGATTAAAGGTAAATGAAATTACAGCAATTATCATAAAAAGTACTTTAGGTACATATGTATTATCACAACCTATTAGCGACATAATATGAAACAAAGCACATGATTGCCAGATCAGCGCATACGGCATATGCAAAATTGGGGTTACCAACTTGGCAAGTTATCTTGAATGTTGGTGATTATTGCAATAATGCACGAGTACCATACTTTGAATATATGTTTACTTAGAAAATTAAGTCTGTTTCCAACAAGAAATGTGACATATTCAAGAATAAAGCTTGGTATACAAATACAAATAACGGTGAAATTGTCGAATCGGCCACTGGTCCGCTAAATTATGAAAAATCGCTAATTTGGCGCGTTTTTGCGTGGTGTTTTGGAGTAGCAACCCTACTACAACACGGTCCTTACTGATACAAAAAAAATCAAAAGGGTTACCAGATTTGGCGAGAAAACACTTGGCGGATAAGTGGTCGATTCGACAATTCAACCCAAATAACTGCAACTTACTACTCAAATCTCATTGAAAATTTATGACAAACCTTTTGTCGAAATACATTTGGAGCCATACGAAAATCAGCTCTACTAGAATGCTGGATTATACTTCCATGAATTTGTCTACAAAGAAATATATGCTCAAATAAAAAGGAATGAACTAATAATATATTTGAACTAATAAATATTTCAAGCTTCAAATTCAGAAATAAAATAAGATGGAAACATTAACAAACCTTTAACTTCCTTTAGAGTTACATGTGTGATTAAAATGACTCATGAAATTTTTCTAAGCATAAAAAAAGGTAAAATAAAATTACGATAACACTCCCCATAAAAAAATATATATATCTTATACATCTATAGTTCTATCAGAATTAAAATTAAGCATTTTTTAAATCAAATTATGTAATTTATGGCATGCTGGAAGCTTAATTGATTGTAGAACAGGCACATTTTTAAGTAGTACCCATTGGTGCAGTAACAAGAATCAGAGTAAACATCTAAAATCACTATATTCATGATTATGTCATAAGATATAGAACATTCAAATCAATAAACCTATTTTTAAGTATTTATTTTTTTCCTTTCGGCTTTTTTGTGAACGGCAATATTAACTTTGCGCAATACTTATATGACTTTAAATATAATGAACAATTACAGTGCTCAGAATCTTCGTAAATACCATGAAAAACAACATTTAAATAGTTTTATTACTTATAGTTACCTTTGGCAAGTCAATGAGTAGGAATACTTAAAGAATTGATGGAAATAGGATTCAATTATTTTTGATAACATATCTAATCTCAAGATATTTATCAGCCTATGTACATTATCAAAAAAGTTTTCTAAAAAAGGTCACTGGTGTACGAATTTTTTTCTGAATACTCAGCTCATCAGAAGTTGTATAAATATAAGCATGAATATAATATAAATAAGAAAATTTTATTTATTGACAGTAGTTCCCGACTATACCGTTACAGTTTTGATTACTGAAGCCAATTACACAGTTAATATGTGCTTACAATTAGGTTATTAACATTTACTAAGAGTTAAATTATTGCAAATACTAAACTACAAAGAATGGAAAAGTTAAAAAGAGTTATGCATAGATTAATTATAAATTTATGATCTAGCTATTTTAACCCTATTCAAATGCTCTATAAATGTAGCTTCATTCAACCAAGATCACATAATGAGGTAGATTTTTGGGCCGTTATTTCTCTCTCCATTTCAATGCTTCATTAGGTACATTCCCTTCAGGTCAATTTTCAAAAAAGTAACTTAAGCCTATGAGGATATTCGAATCGTGTTCTTACTTTTTTAAATATGATTGAACTCAAGAGGACTTAATTCACAAGCAACAATCTAAAATTACGAAATACCTGTATATATGGAGAACATTTATCTTCTTATTATATTAAGAAAATTAAATTTACGTAATTGAATTAAAATTTCATGATTAATATGATTCTATGTACAAAAATATATCAACTCATGTATTCTTGCGTTGGTTGAGTTTTCAGTGCCTGTTTATCCAATGGGAGCTTGGGGTTAAAAGGCCCAGATAAGCTGGACTTGACCAGATTTCCTGGTTATAAATTTCGATCCTCCAGTGCCAAGGGGCCCTGCAGATCTGCGCTCAGGGCACGAAATGAGCTTAAATTGGCCCTGGCGGGTTTGCCAAGCGTTCATCTTGCTAGCACATTTTGGTGAGAGGTAGATTAAAAACAACAACCAGTGTTCGTGGAAAGATATATCGGTGGTAGGAACTCGGTACCTTCCGATTCGTAAGCGCGTAACTTACCACTAGACAAAAGTGATCACTCCTGTCCGGAGGCTGTTACTGGCTTATTTAGATTCTGCCACAGTACTCCCCTACCAGTGAGTCGGTTGATAGGCGAACGAACGAGATATTTGTTATTATGGCGAGCGTGGGAGTTGTTACTATTGCGTCAAGTGAGTCTGACGACTTTGCTGCGCCGAGTGGGTCCGACGACTTTGCTGCGCCGAGTGGGTCCGGCGACTTTGCTTGCAGGTAGATGGCGCCATGACACATCAGAAGATTTTGCGTTTTTCTTTTCAGCCGAGGTCACCAATATCGGTGGTAGGAACTCGGTACCTTCCGATTCGTAAGCGCGTAACTTACCACTAGACAAAAGTGATCACTCCTGTCCGGAGGCTGTTACTGGCTTATTTAGATTCTGCCACAGATAACCATTTAGAGAGATGGATCGAGACAGCGCTAGATGTACACATATAGTTTTTTTAATACAATGCTAGCGGCATCTGTTATGTAATATGAAAACTAAAATAATTGAATAGGTCTATACTATTTTTGTATAGCTGTATTAGTCGAATGATTTTTGTTGAAGTTCTTATTGCATTTTATTTACATTTTGGATAATTTTTACTTTTCATATCATGGTATTTTTTTATTTTTTTTGCTTTATTTTATTAATTGTTTCATAATATTTTTTGTTATTTTAATTAGTTAATTTGTTTTTTAATTTTCTGTAATCAACTTTTTTATACTTATTGTTTTCGTAAATGGAAACTGAAATGAAATGACATAGCAGAGACTTAAACTGCAAAAAACAAAAACTTATAATGCCCGTAATTTTTAATATGTTATTTTCCAATGTATTTCTACATTAAAATACTATTTCAACTGAACATGACTGAAAATAATATTTTTTAATTCGACATATAATTTTGCAAAATATTGATAGCATTTGTTACGGCAAGATTACTCTCTCTCAGCTTATTCATTTAACTATTGGCATAAATATGAAATTAAAATATGATATCCTGGTGATTATATTTAATTTCAATATATTGTAATGCGTGTGTTGAAAAAAATAGCTTAAATGTTGTAATAATATAATATTAATACATGTACATTATATTATATTGAGAAAGTAATTCTTAAAAGTACTTTTAAAAAACTACTTGATAAGTTGACATATTACTTAATTCTTTTGAAAAAAGAATAGAATTTAAATCTAGTTGAATTAATTTACATGCTATATAAAAATTTAGGTTATTATTACAAGCTTTTATTTAACTTACAATGTATGTATGTATGTATGTATGTATGTATGTATGTATGTAATTTGTTCGGGTGGAATCTTGCAACTCAATTTTCAAGCTGATATCTTCACTCCATTGAGCTGAAATTTTGTATACACGTTTTGTTTGGATGACAATGCATGTTTTGACAATTTATATTCCGATATTGCAATTAATTAAAAAGATATTAATTAAAAACATTAAATTAGTTTGGGCGCCAACTTCGATATATCTGCATTGTTGTAATAATGTTATTGTTACAACAATGACAAAAGTTGGCGTCGAAAATTGGTTTTCAGCCAAACTGGAATTTCATAACGTTGCGCTATTGACTGTATTAATTAACTTTGTCTAAAAAATAATTACATTTCTACAACGTAAAAATAATTTAATTTCTACAACGTATGCAATTTTTTTACAAATTTCTATCTATTTTCTTGGATTTAAATTCAAAACAAAAAAAGTAGAGCTATTTTTCAAGTAGATTGGTACATCGTATTTATACCTTTCTCAACGCTGCCAAGTCAAACTGAGATGGAGTATTGAAGAAATTCTTTAAAAAATTTATCTAACTTAATCTATGAAACTCAGACAAATAATTACAGAATCGGAAGATCATTTTTTTATGTATCTTACCCATCAAAAAGGAATCCGCTAGGAAAACAATAAGAGAAAAATATTATCTAGAAATGCATGTATTTTCGATTAAAAAATAATTTTATAATAAAATGAATGAATTTTTAAGAAATTTTCTAATTTTAAGCCTACAAGTAATTTAAATATACCTCATTTTATCACCAGTAATCTAAACACACACTACGATATGTGTCCTTAAATTTAATTACAAATAGAATCTGTTAATTTTATTTGAGTTTTTTTTGTTTGAAAAAATTACGGCAATTTTGTTTCTCTAGAGGAGTTAGGCTTATTGTAAAACCAGCTCAAGGTTCTTTATATTCATAAAATGTGCCAAAAGAGAATAATTTGAAAATGACCTGAAATATTTTAAAAATAAGGAGAAAAAAAGTCGAATTGAGAAGAAAATTTCGTTAAATAGAAAATGCACTTCGCTATTTGGAGTTGTTTTACGAAGAAAAGAGTAATATGTGCTTGTTCCAGGAAAAGTTCTTAAATAGAGAAATTCCCAAAATAGAAGTTCTTACATGAATGACTGTATAAAAATAATGCGATGTTTATTATTTTTTTCAAAATCACAAGTTTCTAAAGATGACGGAGCAATTAAAAAAAATAGATTCTTACGTAGAAGATACTCAATGTCCAGCAAAAAATTATCATTATTTGATAAAACTTTCTTTTTGATTACAACATGCGTTTTGATCTTAAGCATTTATTGATTAATACAAATATTTAAATGCCTTTTTGAAGTTTTTAATAAAAACTAAATTTTTCTTCTAATATGTTAGAGAAAAATATATCCCTTATCTTCAAAATATTTCAAATAAATAATATATTCTTAAAGTTTTTTCAAAAATAGTCAAAATTTTAATTAAACATTTAATACTTTGTCATGTATGAAGATAATCTCACTAAACCTTTTTTTTTCGTGTAGAACAATGTTACCAAGATCTGCACGAAGATTGAAAAATTGCTTTAAAATTACGGATTTAAAAACATTGTGTTTTTAGTCTTATACCCTTTTTGTAGAATTAATTCAGCTAAACCAGGATGGCGAACCAGCGTTCAATGAGTTGAACAGGCTGAGAAACCTGTCCAGTGATAACTAAAAAGTAAAAAAT